>BRDA01083205.1:0-17107 GCA_036984385.1 Crenuchus spilurus | reverse complement strand
AGACAGACAGACAGACAGACAGACAGACAGACAGACAGAGACAGACAGAGACAGACAGACAGAGACAGACAGACAGAGACAGACAGACAGACAGACAGACAGAGACAGACAGACAGACAGACAGACAGATAGACAGACAGATAGATAGACAGATAGATAGATAGATAGACAGATAGACAGATAGATAGATAGATAGATAGATAGACAGACAGACAGATAGATTGATGATAAAGGGAAGCTGTACATTTCTGAAGCTGTTCTGTATAACAGCCAAAAAACTTGTACTGCTCAAATGTTGCTCTTTGATGTCTCAAGAGACTTTCAGAGGTTTAGCAAAAGCTTGAGACTTCAGGCTATCTAGATAAAGCCTTACATTTCTAAAGCTGTTTATATAACAACTAGAAGAAATTACAGTTGAGTTACTGTTCAAATGTTGCTCTTTGATGTCTCGAGAGAATTTCTGTAGTTCTAAATTTCTCTAGCAAATGAACCTGAGACTTCTGTCTCACAGAGACATAATAATAGTCAGTCATAGCATAAAATTGAGAAGACTCTTAGTCCTGGATGAGAAATTATTGAGTTCATATTGAGATTCCTGTCTAAACATGAGTTATGAGAAAATCTGATACTTTATTTAGAACTTAACTAGGAGACACATCAGGATAGATAGATAGATAGATAGATAGACAGATAGATAGACAGACAGACAGATAGATAGATAGATAGATAGATAGATAGATAGATAGATAGATAGATAGATAGATAGATAAAGGGTATTTGTACATTTCTGATGCAATATGTATAAGAACTAGAGGAAAATCTTGCTGCTCAAATGTTGCTCTTTGGTAATGTCTCAATAGACTTTGACATTCTTTAGCAAAAGCATGAGGCAACATAAAAACAATCACAGCATCAAATCTGAGAAAACGTAGTCCAGGATGAGAAAAGCATGAGTTCATATTGAGATTCCTGTCTAAACTGAGTAAATCTGAGCACAACATGAGACATTATTGAGGTCTTAACTAGGAGACACACAGAAGATGTAAACTGAGGTTACTTCCTTTGGAGAAACTTTCAAGCAGCCACCCTGAGGCTTAAACTGAAGTCTCATTGTGCCTCCATTTGGTCTTACTGGTGTCCAGGTGAAGCTAGTGAGATTTTGGAGACCTATGTTCTCCCAGAAACCACACATCTATTTGAGTTTATATAATAGATAAGAATTATGAGTCTGGCAGTTATGTGATGAGGGAGGCATTATATTTTTTTATAAAAGGGTTTGTTAAGAGATACCATAGAAGTACCATGTTCAGTTCCTTAAATAACCCTTTAAATAGCTGGTTCCTTAAAGGACCTTTTCTGGAAATGAATGTGGGGAACATTTCGAAGGTCAGAAGAATCTACATGGTTCTTCACTATGAGAACATCTGTGACTCCTTCAAGAACATGTATGGATTATGTGTAATAAGGAGGGCAGAAGGACGGCACTAGTGTATCTGTATTAAAGCTACTGTGGATGTCAGAGACAGTAAAGGTGAACTTGGCCAACAGCACCTCGGTGGTCCTGCAGCAGAGGCGGACGTCCTAATCACAGGGATACTTCAGTCCGGCCTGAGGCGACGGCCCGGACCAAACACTCACACAGCCGATAATTTGTTGGACCAGGAAACATTAGTGGGGGAGTGTGTTTGTACAGGACTTTGGTTATTTGAGAGAGAGAGAGAGAGAGAGAGCCAGAGACAGATGCACTGACTATAAAGAGACATAAAGGGCAATTTAGATAGATAGATAGCTAGATAGCTAGCTAGCTAGCTAGCTAGCTAGCTGTACATTTCTGAAACCGTGTTTCGCAATTACAGGAAAATTCTCCTGCTCAAATGTTGCTCTTTGATGTCTCGGGAGACTTTCTGAGTTTCTAAGTTATTTTCTAGAAAAAAAAGCAGGAGACTAATCGTAATAATAATCAATGACAGCATCACATCTGAGAAGACTCTTAGTCCTGGATGCTTGGGCTCATATTGAGATTCCTATCTACACTGAGCAAATCTGAGCACAACATGAGACACTGAGGTCTTAGCTAGGAGACATATCAGGAGATATTACTGAGGTAAATTTCTTAGTAGAAACATCTGAGCAGCAGGCCTGAGACTTCAGTATATGTTATTAGAGGGTTCTTGATGGGTTCTTTAGTAACGGGTTGTCGGTGGAACCTCAGGATGTTGGTGGGTTCTGCTGAGGTTATAGAAGATGTTGCAGTGTGTATTTATTACAGTGCTGTGATTGATGAGTTCTAAGTGTAGCTTTAGGTCTGTGTGAGGTATGCTGGAGGGTGGCGGTGGTGGTGATGCTGTAGGTGGAACAGTAGAACGTTTGAGCACTAGGACAGGTCAGGTTACAGAGTGCACAAGAGCGTGTGGTTATGTAAATTCCACACAGCGATATTTCTTCTGCCGTTTGATTGTCTGGACGTGGCCTTCATGGAGGCATCTCATCAGACAGGAAGAACCCATTGTTCTGCTTCTGCAACACCTTTCATAAACGTAAGCCGATACGCATCAGCTCCACCACACACACACACACACACACACACACACACACACACACACACACACACACACACACACACACAGAGGAATGTGTACAGTTGTGTGGGTTCTGTGGGTTCTTTTAAAGCTCCTCAGTTTCTGAATGAAGCACTAATAACAGACATCTTTTAAAACCTCTTTAGCTTTAATGTTCAGTGTGACATAAAACTCATAAACATCAGACATTACATCAGAGAGATAAAGAGAGAGAGAGAGAGTGTGATAGAAAGATACACAGAGAAAGATGTACACAGACAGACAGACAGACAGAAAAGGCAGGGGAGATGGACACAGAGAGATAAATAGAAAGGCAGACAAAGATTTAGAGAGAGACAGAAAGGGTGGGGGATTGGACAGACACAGAGATAGAGAAAGAAAGAGAGAGAGAGAGAGAGAGAGAGAGAGAGAGAGAGAGAGAGAGGCAGAAATGATGAGGGAAATGGTTGGACAGAGAAAGAGAGAGAGAGAGATAAAAGAGAGACAGGCAGAAGGGTGGGGTAAAATGGCAGAGACAGGCCGAGAGAACGAGACAGATAGACAGACAAACAGAAAAGGTGTGGGAAATATATATATATAGAGAGAGAAATAAAAAACAGATAATTCAGTCTCAGTGAAGGAGGGAGAAAAACACTGACATGGCATACGTGAGAAGTGCAGAATGGTTGCACATGTAAAGTGGTTCCCATTCCCAGATGGTTGGCAAACTGTTGGCATGAGGTCATTAATGTGCAGCTGTGTGGTTTGCTATGGTATTGTTTTGGTGGTTGTTATGACGTTCTGTGGTGTTGCTAGTAAGAGGTGATTGCTATGGTATTCTCATGTGGTTGCCATGATGTTGATTAGCGGTTACTGGACAGTTGCTGTGGTATCCCAGGTGTTTGCTGTGGTGTTTTATGTTGTTGTTTATAGAAGAAAGTGGAAAGCTCCAACACAGACCTGTATGTTGTAAAAGCAGAGAAATTTCCAGAATTACAAAGTCTCAGCAGTTGTTGGTTATGAATGGGTTAACCTGAACGTGGTCATGCCTGTAGGCTACATGCAGAGTGGTTCTTGAGCTTGTTTTAGATCCATTCTGTTGTGAACTTGTGCCAAGTAAAACAGCTCTCGCTGTGGCCCTCGTCCTCACGAGGCCAATGTGACTCTCCATTACTCAGCACTGAAATCAATATCATTTTCATCCGTCTCCGTCTCTTTTCTGCTCCTTTTGTCTCTGGTAGCTTTGATAGCTAATCGTTTCTCACTTGTGGATGAGTTCAGCTGCAGAGTGACGGGAATTCATTCTCAACCTCTGCTCTCTTCATTAATCACAATCTAACCGTTTTTACAATTCGATTGGGAACTCTAACAGCTTGACGTCTCGTTATGCTCTCATTTCTTTCACTTCTCCTCAGCAGGACAAATGAACTTGTTTTCTGTTAAAACGTTTTTGTGCTTCAGGGAGCAGTTTAGCAGAGAATCAAATTAGCACAATTTTTCTCTTGCCTCAAATAGAGTCAATCAGCCAAGATGTCTGAAGTTTGCTTCTTTGGTTCTTCACTGGAGCGACGGGGCTAAGCTAACTAGTAATCAAGGCTAACTAGGATGACCATATTTCATTTGGGAAAACCAGGACACCTTGGAGTGGGGGGGGGGGGGGTTGCACTCACTTAACATAGGCCCACGTAAACCTACAATAACATGATATTTACAGTTGGTTTATTAAAAATGCTTTTCAGTAAAAGTCAACAACAAAAATTCCAATAACATGATAATTTTATTCAAAATGCATTTGAATAGCACAATGAAATAAATAATGTCTCATCTAAACATCCCTCACTTAACAACAAAAGTTAACAATAACTCTCAACTCCAAATAACACATGACACTCTGTTACCCTCAGTAACGAACGAAATATTGTCTGTTCTGTAGGCTATTGGAAAAAAATGAATTAACAAATGACACACAATAACAATGACACACTGTGCACAAGGCTTCTCATTTGTCTCGACCCGGTCTGAAAGCGGGGAAACTCTTCTGTAAATCGTCGGTAAACATACACTTGCGCTTCGGCATGTTGCTTGCGTACTGACAGTCACGCTGTCTACATTCTGAATAAGAACAGGGCTGCCCTCACTGACAGGGCTCAGGGATTACGTCACACGCAGCGCCGTGAGCAGTGCCCTAGTGTCTATAAATTAACATTTTAATGGTCCAATGAAGGTAATTTAAAAACCAGGACATTTCTTCACTTTAAAAAAAAAACCCGGGACGCCCGGGACAGGACGTGAAATACGGACATGTCCCAGGAAATACGGACGTTTGGTCACCCTAGGTTAACTAATTAGCATCATGCTGGTTTAGCTGGTTGACCATCTTGGTCATTCTTGTCTGAAGCTAAATTAGCTGCCAAAGCTGGTAGACCAGCTTTATCTATCCAGTCATATGGTCAAACTGGTCAACCAGGTGAAACCATAGCTCAACCACATAAGTTGATTGATTGAGCTGGTCAAATCTTCCAGCAGGAAATGCATGTATGCATTACCACAGCCATTAGCATCATACTACACACTTATATTCAGTTTGTGGATAGCATCATGTTAAATGCATGCCTGCATTACAACAGCCATTAGCATCATGCTAAATACCTGCTTCCGACTTTGATTAGCATCATGCTAATTGCTTGCTTCACAGACTCAGATTATCATCATGTTAACGTATTTCTTCATCCTGCTTCACAGATTTTGATAAGCTTTGTGCCAGCTGCCTATTTTGCAGACTGATTATCATCATGCTAATGGATTGCTTCAGACTTTGATTAGCATCATGCTAACTTCCTGCTTCACAGAGGCCTCGACCACCACCAGCATCTGATGTAAAAGGAAGATGATGTACATTTTCAGATTTATATTTATAACACCCGAGTCATTTGTCTGTCTAAACGTTTTGGTATTTATGTTGTAAAACTCTCCTGTAGCTGAGCTGTGATTTATGTTTGACTGTTGAGAACTGAGTCAACCCCCTGCAAACTTGTAGGCTGACAGAAATGATGGATTGGTGAAGTTGCTCAAGCCGGCCGAGCTTCTCATGTCAGCCTCTAGTTCCTTTTAATTTACGTCACCTGAAGTGTATAAGTGAAACCTTAATAATGCTCATTAATCCTGCAGCACCATAAAGCCCAGTGTAGAGTTTTAGTGCTGCATTCTGACAGTTGACGTAATACTTTTAAGTGTTAGCACTTGATTTTGTAGCTCTGTCTAGAACATTGTATAACTTCACTGCTATATGTTAATTTACAAACATTACGTTTTAAGTGAAACATATTTATTTTCTGAAAAATGATCAGATCCTTATACGTAAATAGTTGCTATTGTCTTATAAAATTCTCAGAATTGCATTTTTGGAGTTATCTTGTTAGTCAAGACATCAGCATAGCCCATTTTCTTAGGCCTAGAAATTTTATAAACAGAGCTGGATTGGAGCTCAGTAACAAGCTTTTCCAGACATAATATATTGAGATTTCTATCAATTTAATATTTTTGGACCTGAAACTACAAAAGTGAAAAACCTGAATATCCTTCTAGATGGTAGAGAACATTCAAATAAATATATATAATATAAAAATAAATAAATAAATAAGCCCTTGTTCAGATAATTTGTCTCCATCTATGCAGTGAGTTTGAGAAAACTGTAAGAAAAAATTATTGGACTGAAAAATTGACCATTTGAAATCATAACATGATGACAATCCATATTTGCTGGTGAAGTGGGTTAATGTTTACAAAAAATTGCAGAAAAAAAGTTACAATTTTACTAAGTCCCTCTTTAAGCAAAAAATCTGATTACTGTCTGATTCATGTTGACCTGGCATTTCATTATCTGCATTAAAAGGTGTAGTAACTTTCCGCAGTGATTGAATTATGTGCATGCAAACACCTTCAACTGATTACAGACATCTGATTTTCTGCAGTGGTTGGATTTATGTGCATGGAAACACCTAAACTGGATTACAAACATTAGATTTTCAGCAGTGATCAGATTATTATGTGCATGTAAACGCCTCAAGCGCATAACACACATCAGATTTTCAGCAGTGATTGAATTTTTTTGTGCATGGAAGCGCTTCACATAGATTAGACCTTAGATTTTCTGCAGTGTTTGGATAATGATGTGCATGTAAACATACTCAGTGATTTTGGGAAACCCAGTCCAGGCTTTGTTGACTCAATCATTTTTATTTTGCATTTATTTATATGTGCAGATATCTGTGTGTACACGTGTAATTCTATGCGTGCAAATGTGTGTGTGAGTATCAGTGGTGCTCTGCCAAAGCTAATAAAAGCAGTGCTTCCTAGAACAATCAGCTCACCTGTCTGATTGGCACACCTGGCCAGGTGCCACATACCTGGCAGGTAAAAGGAAGACACAAGAGTCCCTCCCTGAAGAGGCTACTGAATACACCCCCCACCCCCACCAAAGAAAGTCCCCAAATAAAAGCTGTAAAAAAAAAATCCCCCGCTTACCCTGCACAGTCTTGTGAAAAGTTAGCACACCCCTGTTTAATGACACACCAACACATCCTCGGCTGAAAACCACTTAAATTTTTTTTATCCGTTTTATGTTTTATTTTTTTCTTCAAAATGTTAAAGGAATGAAATACTCTCTCCTCATTGGCTAGCAGTTTGCCTAATAGCTGTGTATAACAGGACACCTGTGAAGTGGATGCAGTAAAATAATGCAATTTAATCACTGTATCAGTGCTCGGAAACATTGAATCGTAACCATAGCAAACAGTAACCATAGAAACCAAATGGTAATCATAGCAACCATAGCAAATATCTGTTACTATGACAACCTGTTACATAGCAGTTACTACAGTGACAACTAATAACAAAATTTTTCTTTATACATATATACAAAACAATGTCTAAACATGGTAACTGGTGTGTAAGTGGGATAACAGTTGTTGATGTGTTATTATTATAAATAGAACTGACAGAGGAAACTCTGTTATGGTTCACATTGCAGAATACTTTGCCTCCTTGTCCATTAATTTATGAATATTAACGTATTTAAAATAAGTAGCAATGCATGCATAATTGTAAGCTAGAATGTTTTGCATTAAATATACTGAGTCTAGATACTTTACACAGTCATATCAGAATATTATGGTCTGGAAATTGCATGTGTAAATAAGTGAGCACACCAGTCAGCTGTATCAGAGTGTAAAACCATCATCATGAGCAAAATATGCTATGTGACTAATGTCAGTGGTAGTAGGGTGCTGGGTGAAACATGGTGAAGGCAGCATCTCAGACACTTGTGGGATGTTCTAAAACTGCTGTAGTGAAGGTGCACTGAGAATGGATTCATCATATATTGAGTGCCTCCCAAGAACATAACAGTGGTGCCCCATGGGCCACTGATGGCAGATGGTATCAACAACATTTTTACCCACAATTGCCTTTACAATGCCGAAAAATCTTGAACCTGGCAATCCTAGTTTGTGGGAATAGTTTGGCTTTATTTATTAAAAATGAATGCATTAAGAGAGGGATGTGCAAACTTTATAAGCCTGTATATTGTCAATAAATATGTAAATATAATAAATAGATGTTTGGTAGTAATTAAGTCTACCAGGTTAAGGATATACTCCTCGAATCACTAACTTTTATGTATAATAGTACAAAGTATGTCATACAAGCCCCTTTGGGAGACTTTCCTCTATTTTTGCTAATCCTGTATCTACAAGAGCTCCAGACTCTGTTGGGATGAACTTGTGGTTGCAGTGACGTGAGGCAAGAGTGACCAGAATAAGGACGATGGAGGGAAAACATGATCTCGCTTGAGCTTTACAGCATTAAAAAAAGAGAAAGACAAGGAGCTGCAGCTGACTAGCATTTGTAATAAATTCCTCATGCTTTGACAACATGTAGGGTGGGATTTTTGCGAAGGCTTAACGATAGCACTGCGGTCTCTCTCTGTCCCATAAGTTTAGCATTACAGCCCTGTTTGGAAAGGGACCAAAGCTCTCCAGACCATCTGTCCTGCATATTTGAGCTTAATGACTTTTTAAGTTGATCATCAAAGTTTATTTTCCATAGTTTATCTCCAAAGAGAAAGTTTAACAGACCATTAACAGTTGTGGACTATTGACTTTGTAAGCTCTGCTCTTTAGGTTCAGTCGTATCACGTGTAATGAATGTAGACGGCTGGTGAAAATGGTGTTAGAGTTCAAGGCTTGATAGGTCTTGGAGGTATCCACAGCTCAGTGTGGTGTACACCGATGATCCAACGTTGTGTCCTCTCAAATGATATGAGTAATGTTGATTAGCTAGGACAGGGGTGTCAAACTCTTTTTGTGAACCTTTTTTGTGACTTTTCTATATTTCTGCATAAATTTGACCTATAACATCATCAGATTTTCACAAAAAAATATTATATTTGGTCATTTATTTATTGAGGAAAATGATCCAATATGATATATCTGCACTGAAATCTTGGGTTTCAGTTCCCATCTGATGGAGTATCCATGTGTCTGCATGGGATTCCTCTGGGATCTCTGGTTTCCTCCCACAGTCCAAAATCATGGAGGTCAGGTGAATTGGGTACTCTAAATTGTATGTATGTGCCCAGCAATTGATTGCTGCCCTGTCATAGACTTAGCTAAAATAATGCCCTGCTCTGTGCCCTGTGAAGGACTTGGGGATTGACCGTGACCCTGGTTAGGATTTAAGTTAAAGATAATGGATGGATGGACCTATATTGACAACAGTAGATCATTTGCTCATGTTTTCAAAAGACATTTCAGAATGACTTATTTCCAGCAAATCCCCAAAATAACAGCTTTACTAAGAATGCATTTATAGGAAACTGTATACAAATCAACTAAATATGCAAACGTTTACAATCAGCAGCCACACTGTAAACAATGTAAACATTCAAATAACTTACAAGAAAAATATGAGTCCAGTGTCTGTTGTGCCTATTGTGGAAGCAAAACACAGCATGCAGACTTTTCTACAGCTCTTATAAACAGAGTGTAGTGGGATGTTACATCATTTCTGGAATAACTTGTTGGATCTGATGGAGTCATGCTGCAGCACAGTATAAGATCAGGATGCCAACTCTCTGTCCTTAAAGCTGATTGATCTGTTTGCTTTCAATTTTTTGGTTGAATGAAATATGACATTTGATAAAAATAAAAGAAAAAAAGTCATAGGTGTCAGATCATTCCAGGTGATGCTTTTGGCAAAAAGTTGACTTCTTGGCATGTGTTGCTGACACCCGAAACCATACCAGACACTCCCTGATGTAGTGGAAGCTGGATGTCATGTTGCTGTGTAGGCCTGCAACCAACAATTATTATGGTCTTCAATTTTTTCTAACTTGACTCACTTGCTCAGCTTATAATTTTTATCTTTTTTTTAGTTTTTTTTTTTGCTGCTATGATAATGCAAAGACCATATGAACATTAAAGAGCACTTTGTAAATAAAATATGTCATATTGCCCCCTACACTTCCTGTAGAGTATTACAGTCTGTCAGAAAGACTGTGTGGATCATATGATCATAAAATATTATAGAGCACTTTTTAAATAAAATATGTCATGTCGCCCCCTACACTTCCTGTAGAGTATTACAGTCTGTCAGAAAGACTGTGTGGATCATATGATCATAAAATATTATAGAGCACTTTTTAAGTAAAATATAATGTCATATCGCCCCCTACACTTCCTGTAGAGTATTACAGTCTGTCAGAATGACTGTGTGGATCATATGATCATAAAATATTATAGAGCACTTTTTAAGTAAAATATAATGTCATATCGCCCCCTACACTTCCTGTAGAGTATTACAGTCTGTCAGAATGACTGTGTGGATCATATGATAAAATATTATAGAGCACTTTTTAAATAAAATATGTCATATCGCCCCCTACACTTCCTGTAGAGTATTACAGTCTGTCAGAAAGACTGTGTGGATCATATGATCATAAAATATTATAGAGCACTTTGTAAATAAAATATAATGTCATATCGCCCCCTACACTTCATGTAGAGTATTACAGTCTGTCAGAATGACTGAGTGGATCATATGATCATAATAAAATATTATAGAGCACTTTTTACATAATGAATAGAAGTCAAAATGAACGAACTTCTAACTTTCTGTTGATAAAAAAGGGCAAAGACTGTCTCCAATTCAGTTTCCATCATAAAATTAGGCAGCACATAAAAAGCTATCGACCCGTTTGCGTGTTCTACTATAAATAGTCACATGAAAATGACTAATATATGTTTTTACTGCCACAGGTGTGTGTCTATGTGTGTGTTTCCTGCAGATGAGTGGTAAGTGCTATCCTGTCACGTTTGCCAGCTTCTCTGTCATTCAGAAAAAAAGTGCACAAAAAAACAACAAGGCTGTGTACAAATGATCTCAATCACAGCAACGAGCTGTCCATCAACACCTGCAGAGGGAGTGTCAGGAAGAGAGAGAGAGAGAGAGAGAGAGAGAGAGAGAGAGAGAGAGAGAGAGAGAGAGAAGGAGGGGTGCATTCCTCCCTGCTTGGATCTCTGCCACTGCATTTTCTCTCTGTTGTGGTTTGTTTTTTCACTCTTCTTTTACACAGAAGTTATAAAAACTGGAGCGATCAGGCTTCTGGAGACAGTAAAGACTGAAGCTGCTGTGTACCTGCAGACATGTGACTGTTAAATGGCATGTTTTGTTGTGTTCTATATAGAACCCCATTTCTCTCTCTCTCTCTCTCACACACACACACACACACACACACACACACATATATATATATATATATATATTTTTTTTTTTTTTATTATTATTTTTTTATATATATATATATACACACACATTTGCGTAGTTTTGGTGACATTTTTTTATTTAGGTGACTACTGAGTTGTAGTGATTAATAGTATTTATTAAGGTTCTTGGAGATTGTTTATAGACTATTCTCTAAAAGCATTTACTGAAGTTGTTTATAGAGAAATATCTATGACTGCAGTGATTAATAGCCTTTATAGTTGTTTGTGGACTAATATCTTAGTGTTTACTAGTGTTTATGGATGTTGCATATGGACTATTATCTCTTATTCTAATGTTCATGGTCTCCAAATGGCTAAAAATAATTAAAAAAAAAATATAGAAAATGTTCAATTTAATATGATAATCCAATTTTTTTTATAGTTATACATATGCATGCTGTACAGTCTTGTATGTGTATAATAAACTTTTGTTTCTGTGCTCTTTTGCTTGGGGATGGCCCGGAAAAGCCCGGAAACTCATGACACATATGATTTAGGGCTGTTTGGACTGAAACTGCAGAAGTTCCTATTTTGCAATCAATCAAATTAAAGTGAAAGCTGCTATTTTTCTAACCTGCTGTGCTTTCGGAGAGGTATGAAGCGAACCTATAAACACACTACCTCATCGACCTGAGAGACAACACGCACACACGCATGCACACACACACACACACACACACACACACACACACACACACACACACACACACACACACACACACACACACACACAGTCATATATCTCCTCCTGAAGAGGTCCACAGGCAGTAATCCTTGATAAACATCTTAGACTAATTCTGCTCTCTGGCTGATCTACAGACTGTGATTCATATGGAGGATGTAGATGTGAAACTTCTGGGATCATGTTAAGAGTCACTGCAGGTCAATAGTGCCCTCTGTTTTCAGCAAATGTTCAGAAAAAAGAGCTTTAGGGTCACTGAGGTCAGAGCAATATGTACACAACTTAAACACTGTAAAAAAACCTAAAATACACATTTATAACAAAGCTCATATAAAACTTTAGTCATGTTATTATAGTGTTGTAAGCGTAAACAAGTCATTTTTTACAAAGAACAAACTTCTTTATTTGAACAGTTTTGGAGGGAAAAATATCTGCAGTAACAGAACTTTAAAATGACACACATTTACCCCAGTGTGTCATATTCAACAAATAAATCTAAATTGTTCACATCAATGCAGGTTTAAGCTGGATTTGTGGGTTTTTGGTTGTATTAGTTGGGTTTTGACTGTGTTAAGTTGGGTTTTGGTTGAGGTTGTATTTGGTGGATTACTGGGGTTTTGGTTCTATTGGGTTGGATTTTGGTTTTGGTTGTATTAGAAAGATTTGGTTCTATTGGGTTTTGGTTTTGGCTGTATTGGAGGGGTTTTGATTGTAATGGGTGTGGTTTTGGGTGTACTGGGTGAGTTTGAACTGTTTTGGTAGTTTTTTGGGTTGTATTGGGCAGGAATTTGGTTGTATTGGATTGGATATTGGTTTTGTCTGTATTGGAAGAATTTTGACTGCATTGGATGGGTTAGGGTTGTATTGGCTGGGATTTTGATTGTACTGGGTGTGGTTTTGTGCTATTTTGGTAGGGCTTGGTGTTGTTTTGGGCAGGAATTCAGTTGTACTGGATGAGTTTGGCTGTATTAGGTGGACGTTTGGTTGTACTGAGTGGACTTCTGGTTGTACTGGGCATAATGTACTGGGCATTATTGTGTTGGGTTGGTTTTGGCGCTATTGCATATATATAATTATTTGGGGATGTGTCCCCTTTACATTTAAAAAACATTCGGTTTGACCCCACAGACATTAACCATAAAATATTAGTTCACAGAGCGCTGTTTCTATTGATTCAAGAAAGAATCCATTCCACTTGATTAATAGGAGAATACTCATACCACTAATAGTCCACTCCGGGTTTTCCTGGTTATCGCAGCACATGCAGAATAAACGAGGAAGTGAATGTTCAGCTACTCAAAACTGTAGGTAATATCAACACTGTTGACATCTCACAATGTCCAGTTTTTGCTAGAAGCTTATTCTTTTAGTTCACGCGCACAATATTAACCATATACCATGTTAAATTACTGCTCAACTAAACAATGAAACAAGGAGGAAGCTACTTTACTTTAATTAACAGTAGGCTAGTATAGATTGGTATTCTTAGATGACAATTTATTGTTTGCAATATCTGATTCCTCACCAAACACAATGCACATTAGGAGATTATTTACAAAGAAGCAGAAAGTAAGCCAGAATTTCAGCAGAGGACAGTTTTTTTCCTATGGATGGTTAGCACAGTTAGCTGGCTAGTCAATGATAGGTGATCCATCAGCAAGCTAACATTAGCTATCACTTCACCCAAATTCAGTGATGACATAAAATCTGTCATTGAGTTGTTTTCAACAGTTAAACTTGATTATTTATTGTATTGTATTGTTTATCTTTATTGTAATGCCAAGAATGAGACCAAGTCCCCTCTGACTTATTTCAGGTGGCAGTAGAATTTTTTTATCTATCTCCATCTGTCTTTATTCTAGGAGCTTGATACTGAGAGTGAGTCAGAGGCAGTGAGTCAGTGGCAGGTCAGCATGTAGGGACAGTGCAGAGTGCTGTTGCTGAGGTGAGTGATGAAGGGTGCTAGTCAGTTGTGAATGAAATCTAAAATGTAAACTCAAAACAGTATTTATTTTGACTGCATTCTAGTCAGTTGTGTAAACTTCATTAAAGACATTACTGACTTAAAGGCATAATTTAGAGCAGCTTGAGAGGCAGAGTGGACTTTAGAGCAGAATGGACTTTAGGGGCAGAGTGGACTTTAGAGCAGAATGGACTTTAGGGGCAGAGTGGACTTTAGGGGCAGAGTGGACTTTAGAGGCAGAGTGGACTTTAGAGGCAGAACGGACTTTAGGGGCAGAGTGGACTTTAAAGACCAGGCCGTGTTGCTTGAATGAAAGTTGATACTTTTCACAACAGGAAACAATAACGAGGTGTGAATTCTCTTGAATTCTATAAACCTGTGAGTTCATGTCAAAGGTTTTTCACTGTGATTTTATAAAGCAGGAGCTTCAGCTTTCCTAACACAAACACACAGATGTGCAGAAGTTAGCGCCTCCTGGCTAAACTCCATGTCTTTATGGATCTTAAATGAGCACACATGCTCTTTATTTACTGATATTTAACAGTTTGTACCAAAAGAAAACATGTGGAGAGCTTTGGCACATTATAATGTCCTGTAGACTGGGATTGATACCACTGCTGGTAGACCTGTATGACTGTAGGCTTCTATACACCTGCAAATTCAGCTACTTCCTTCACACTCTGACCTTTGGCAGCCAAATACAATCACTCCATCATTAACATCTGAGACTTTCACTGCACTGTACCACCTCTTCTCAGTCTCACACAGCCTGCAGGTATTTATAGCCTGATCATCCAGCAGCACCATCTGCAGGAGCCTGAAGTTACTACCATATTAAAAAGTGATATATACATATAGAACAAGAATAATGAACTTTTGGGTCCATCTGGATTTCATCATAGCCACTCACTACAGCTGTTTCTGTGTGTGTGTGTGTGTGTGTGTGTGTGTGTGTGTGTGTGTGTGTGTGTGTAGTATCAGACAGCCTCTTTCTGTGATGTATCAGTGTCCTTGCTGCCCTGTGCCCCAGACTAGATCCATCCTGCTAGGAAGCCCGAGTAAACCTCTGTGTGTGGGTGACGTCCATATGGACATTGTAAAGGCTGTTCTTACTTGTTCTACTAAAACTTCTCTAACATTTTATATTTTGATTTATTTATTAAGCAAATTACCTTTAGTGGGTCTCGGGGCCTTTGATTTTGACCTTCACACTCAGGTTTGAAGATAAGAGAGGCTGAGGCAGTGTGGGCTTCTCTGATCTGTGAGCTGCATGTGTCTGCATGTCCATTTCAGCTCCACAGACCTAGCACTAGGTGCACGTAGTAGTTCACAATATAGTCCATCTGTTTCTCTGTATACTTGGCTCATTCTCAGTGACACTGATGTGGTGGTGGTGTGTTAGTGTATGTCAGAGCTGCTGATGTTTTTAAACACCTCAGTGTCACTACTGGAGTGAAATTAGTGACCAGCCAACAGGACTAGATGACCAACACAAACTGTGCTGAGCTGCTGTCTCTGACTTTACATCTACAAGGTGGACCAACAAGGAAGGTGTGTCTAATAGAGGACAGTGACGGTGTTTAACGTCTCCAGCAGCTCTAACACACCACCACCACATCAGTGTCACTGAGAAAGATCCACCATGCATATATAAATTCAGGGTTAAGTTTAGGTTTGGGTGTAAGATTACTCTGCTACAGTCTTACACAAGACAGTGGAATATCCCCACACATATAGTACCGTCTGTGTGTGTGTGTGTGTGTGTGTGTGTTTGTGTGTGTGTTTGTAGGTGAGTTGTCATGATGCTCTGAACTGCATGTTTACATTTCACTCAGCATATTAAATGTGTCTCATCTTCACACCACCCTTATGCTGGTATCAGCTGTCACACACACACACACACACACACACACACAGAGTAAGATCAGGTTTCTCAGGTTGGTATTTCTCACCCGTCCTCTTTGCTCATGTTTATCTTTCTGTCTGGTGTCGATACATATCTCCGAATAATTACCACAACACCAGTAAATTCAAGGTCACACAATAACACACACACACACACACACACACACACACACACACACACACACACACACACACTATACATTATTACTAATTTACCTTACCTCAGATGTCAATGATCTATAATGTATCTTATCATGTACCTTTCAGGATACACGTATTTGACTTTGTGTCTTATGTACTGTGGTAGCTAAATGTTTTTTTTTATTTCTGTTTTTGCATAAATGTGACCTAAAACATCAAATTTACAAACAAGTCCTGAAATTAAAGACAACAATCAAACAAATGACTCTAAAACATACTTTCTTTGCACAGACACATGTGTTTTTTTATCACAGCAGGTCATCTCTGTTTATCAGCAGAGATTGTGTGTGTGTGTGTGTGTGTGTGAGAGTGTGTGTGAGAGTGTGTGTGTGTGAGAGTGTGTGTGAGAGTGTGTGTGTGTGAGAGTGTGTGTGTGTGAGAGTGTGTGTGTGTGTGAGAGTGTGAGTGTGTGAGTGTGTGAGAGAGAGAGAGAGAGAGCGCACGCACGTGTGTGTATCTGTCATTTTTCCTCCAGTGAGTCTCTAATTTCACTTCATGTTTGTTGTCTCTTTGTAGACTGGCAGAAAGCAATAAACACATACAGAGCACAGCCTTCTTACATCCTCTCTCTCTCTCTCACACTCTCTCTCTGAGCATCTCTCTCCGTTTCTCCCTCTCTGTCTCTCTCCCTCTCTCTGGAGTCTTTCTCTGTAGTGTAATGATTAATGAATGAGTAATCAGAAGCTTACTGTTTATTAGAATACTCAGTGTTCATTAAAATATTATTACTATTATTATTATTATTATTAGTTGTAGTAATAATAGTAGTAATAGTATTAGTAGTAACATTAGTAATAGTAGTAGTAGTGGTAGTAGTAGAAATAGTAATATTAGTAGTAATAGTAGTAGTGGTAGTAGTAGAAATACAAACCTGATTCAAAAAAAATTGTGAATTAAAAGCTGAATGCATTTTATTCAGAATAGAACACAAATCACAGATCAAAAGTTTAAACTGAGAGAATGTATCATTTTAAGA
>BRDA01083193.1:0-19325 GCA_036984385.1 Crenuchus spilurus | reverse complement strand
GGATTTGCATTTTTTCCTAAAAACTTCCTTAATCTGGGATTTTTTTTCCCATAGAGAATGAATGGGGAGCAAAAATGCATGCTCATCTACTGTACTTCTGCTTGACCGTTTCGGATACACTATATCAGGGCAGGCCCCTGAGCACAAATTCACTGTTGTTTTGACCCGCACTCGTTTATTTGTCATTTTATTGCCATCCCTTTTTCATCCCATTGACCTCCATTCATTTTTGGCCATACCAAATTCCAGGCTTCCGTTTGCGCGACAACAACCAAAATTGATATACTACATCATGGCAGGTAACAGAGCTCTAGTCCAGAGCCATACTGACCCGCACTCCTTTTTTTGTCATCTTTTCTTCCCTCGTTCCTCCCATTAATTTCCATTCATTTTCACATACACTCAAGCCACAGAGTTTCTGTGTCCCAACAGCCACCAACATTCATGTACTCCATCAGGACAGATAACAGAGCTCTAGTGCAGGGCCATACTGACCCGCACTTCTCTTTTTGTCATCTTTTCATCCCTCGTTCTTCCCATTCATTTTCACATAGAAACATAGCAACCGCCTTGGGTGCCATAGCAACCACCTTGGGGTCCATAGCAACTGCCTTGGGTGCCATAGCAACCGCCTTGCGGCCCATAGCAATGGCCTTGAGGGCCATAGCAAAGGCCTTGGGGACCCTAGCAACGGCCTTGGGAACCATACCAACGGCCTTGGGACCCATAGCAACGGCCATGGGTGCCATAGCAACCGCCTTTGGTCCCATAGCAACCGCCTTGGGGCCCATAGCAACCGCCTTGGGTGCCATAGCAACAGCTTTGGTTGCCATAGCAACCGCCTTGGATGCCATAGCAACCGCCTTGCAGCCCATAGCAACAGCCTTGGGTCCCATAGCAATGGCCTTGGGTTCCATAGCAACCACCTTGGGTCCCATAGCAACTGCCTTGGGTCCCATAGCAACCGCCTTGGGGACCATAGCAGCTGCCTTGCGGTCAATAGCAACCACCTTGGGTGCCATAGCAACCGCCTTGGGGGCCATAGCAACCACCACAAATACGAAAGCATGACCTTACAAACCAACTGGGATACCTTAGCTTGTGGGCCATGTTAGCAATGCACAATATCCCTCGTTTCCTTTAGGAAATGCACTTTTCTAGTTAGAAATTGTCACTGAAATGTTGATTAATCAGTCTGTTCTATACAGGTTCTCAGTTTGCTGTGATGAAAGATGAGCAGGAGAATCCGGATCTTATTCAGACCATCATGAGTCCTCAGTATCTAATGATCTCCACACAGTTATCAGACTTAAAGAGATATTTTGCTGCTTGTAGATTAAAGTGTCTGCAGTGCTTTGCTTTAGAGATGTAAAGGCTTTAATAGGACAGTGTGGTATGGATGTGTGTAAAGTTACTGCAGCTCTGCTTAAATTAAACATTTTATTGATTTTAAAGTGAAAATAAGTTAATATGTACATTACAGTAGAGCTGTCCATTCCTGGTTCTGGAGATCTACAACCCTATAGAGTTCAGACCCAACACACCTGAGTTTGATATTCAGATGACCCTGAAGGTTGTCATTACCTGGAACAGGTGAGTTTGATTAAGGAGGAGCTAAACTCTGCAGGTGTAGATCTCCAGGAGTTAAAATGATATTTTCTACAAATTTTAGTCCATAATTTATATTTAATGTTGCTAAGTTTACTTTATTATAATGTAAAATGTACCATAATGTTTGCTCTACTTTGTTTTTATAAGTGTTAGATTCAGGATATAAACATTAATTTGTACAGAATATGTGCAGAAGCTTGTTCTCTGTAGATGTTAAATCAATAACACAGACTGAACACTTTGTATATGACTATGTATGTCCTGTATGTGTTATATGTTGTAGAATATTTGATTGGTTCTGTATATTTCTGCTGTTTGTCTTTTGAGTCTTTGAATGAATGTAAGACAGCCTATAATCAATAGACAATAAAAACTTGTTTAAGCTGAATTGATGTTTTATTCAGTTCTAGTATCAACACTCTGAGGTTTATAAGGGTAAAATGTTCACTCTTCAGGTTTAACTGAACACTTTAAACAGAGTATAGTGAGAGGAATGGAGACCTCAGAATAAAGCAGACTAGAAAACACGTTAAAAGAGTGAATATTTACTATTGGATCCAAGTACAAGTAGAAAACAATAGACTCACACAAGGCTAAATAGAGGCAAACAAAGTCCATAGGGCAAGGTTGAGGCAAGGTTGATCAACCAATTTTCAAAATGACAAAGGCACAGTAAACAATGGCAAAAGGGCTAGGCTGCGACGGGGTGAAAGACTAGAAAAATGGTCAAAAAACATGATAAGATAATACTAGAATAGAAGGCTCAGTAAGGAACAAGGCAATAGCCGGATCAATGGCCGGATCCAGGATGTCAGCGGCGGGGACCCAACTCTGCTCCTCAGGGCCATAGCCTTCTCAGTCCACTAGATATTGCAGGAGCCTGCCTTGGCGTTGGGAGTCCAGCAGTGCCCGTACAGGATAGACAGAGCACCCACCATCACCTGGAGAATGCGGAGGTCCATCCTCGGGTGGGACCTTGGCCAGGGGACCAGATTGTACTGGTTTGAGAAGAAAAACATGAAAAGAATCAGACAATTGATAAAAACGAGACAGTTTCAATTTGAACGTAACATCATTTATTATTTTTATGACTGGAAAGGGTCCTATGTATTTAGTCATTAATTTATTACGTCCCTTGAGGTCTCTTGTTGAAAGCCAGACACAATCTCCTGGTTGGTATGGCGGGTTGTCACATCTCCTGTGGTTGGCGAAGTGTTTGTTGTTCTGCAATACCTCTTCTACACGCTGATAGGTCTGTTCCCAGATCTGTTCACTGTGATGCATCCATTCATCAACTTCAGAGGTGGTTGCTGTCCACGGTGCTAGGGGGGGTTGGTAACCCAACACACACGGGAAAGGGGTGAGACCAGTGGCAGATGAAACGAGGGAGTTCTGGGCCATCTCAGCCCAAACTAGGTAGCGTGCCCAGTCTGCTGGATTAGAGAGACAGTATGTTCTGAGGTATTTGGCTAGCTCTTGATTGGCCCGTTCACACTGGCCGTTAGTCTGGGGTGATAACCTGAAGTTAGGCTTATGGAGACACCTAAGTGTTCAAAGAAAGCTGACCAAACACATGAAATGAACTATGGTTCTCTATCAGAGAGTATGTCCTCAGGGATGCCAGAGTTGCAAAAAACATGGTTGAACACACCTTCAGTGGTCTGGCATGCTGTAGGCAACTGGGTGAAGGGGAAAAATTTGACAGCTTGTGAAAAGCGGTCTATGACAGTCATGAATGTGGTGTAATTATCTGATTGGGGTAGGTCGGTGACAAAGTCTACTGCTATGTGGGACCAAGGACGTACTGGGACAGGAAGTGGCATGAGTTTGCCTGCTGGGAGGGTTTTAGGTGTTTTGCATTGGGCACATAATGAACATGAGGAGACATAGTCATGGACGTCTTTCTTGAGTGTCTCCCACCAGTATCTAAGGGCTATAAGCTGATGAGTCCTACGTTCTCCTGAGTGCCCTGACATTAGGGATGAGTGACTCCAAGTTGCCGTTGGCTTGCTCACCGGGGATTAGGGATTAATGATTTGATGTCTGTTGTTACTAACCCTGTAAAGCTACTTTGTGACATCAGTTGTAAAAAGCGCTTTATAAATAAAATTTGATTGATTGATTGAAGTAAAAATTTTGGACCAGAACTGAAGGGGTATGTATAATTTGTCAGCAGGGCACTGGCTTGGAATGTTTACATTTTGAAGGGTTGAGTGGATCTCATTATCTATGTCCCACTGGATGGCAGAGATGAACACTTGGGGGGGAAGTATGTTCTCAGGCTTTTCTGAGGGGGTGTCATCCTCTTCATGAATTCTTGATAAAGTATCTGCCTTACCGTTCTTACCGGGCCTGAATGAGACAACAAAATTAAAACAAGAAAAAAGGGACCAACAAGCTTAATGCGGATTGAGCCTTTTTGCAGTTTTCAGGTATTCTAAATTTTTGTGGTTTGTCAGGACCGTGACAGGGAATCGGGCACCCTCTACCCAATGTCTCCATTCCTCAAATGCCATTTTAATTGTGAGCAGCTCCCTGTCTCCTATTGTCAGGGTTAGCACCAAAATCAGAAGGCCAGACACTCCCGGATAAAAAAAGAAAAGTCTTGAATTTACTGATCAGGACATAATCACAGTAAACCGTACAGATAGCATAAAGCAATGTCAACGGGCAAAATACCTGTACAAAAGACACGGCAAACAATACTAAAGGGCTGAGGCAAAGACAGAGTCAAGGACGAAGGTAAAAATCCAAAAACCAGCAAGATAATAAATAAATACAGCAAACAAGATCAGAGGGCTAAGGCAAAAGATAAGGTCAAAGTTGGAGGCAAAAGATCAAAATAATAAAGAGAACAAAGAGAACAAATGAACGCTCGTAAGGCACTGTGTAAAGTGGCAATACTTCGCATTAGAGTAGAGATCTAATGAGGGTTAAATAGAGTCTTTTAGATGAGCGTCAGCTGGATGCGCTCAGTACTCCAGTGATTGTGACCTTTGGACTGAGCGCTGATAGGCTGAGTGAGTGCGTCTTCCCCATGTGGAATGCTGGGAATTGGAGTTCCTGAGTTCACCGGTCGAGGTGGAATTCCTGACATCACTCCCCCTCCACGCCTCCGACACAGACCGGGAAGAGATGCTACGGCGACGAGTAGGAATGCAAAGGGAGCGGCTCCTAGGCCGGCCACTGGAACAGGGAGCAGGCTGGTCAGGATGAGTCCGATGAAAGTTGGCAACTGGGTCGAGGATATCAGATGCAGGAACCCAACATTGTTCCTCAGGACCGTAATTCTCCCAATCCACCAGGTATTGTAATTTACCCCTGAGGTGACGGGAGTCCAGTAGAGCATGCACAGGATACACAGGGTTCTCGTGCTCGCTGGCAGGTGATGGTGTGACGTCATCGGGGATGGTCTCTCCCAATGGACCAGGAATCATGGGCTTCAAAAGAGAGATGTGAAATGTGTTAGCTATCTTGTATTTAGGAAGAAGATGTAATTTATAGGCAACATCATTTACTTTCTTTAAAATTAGAAAAGGACCAATGTATTTCGAGTTAAGTTTATTACGTCCCTTTATGTCTCTGGTTGACAGCCATACATGATCACCAGGTTGATAGACAGGTGTCTACCCATGATGACGGTCTGCGAAGGTCTTATTTTTCCTGAGTACCTCCTCAATCCTCTGGTGAGTTTCCTCCCAAATTCTCTCGCATCTCTGCATCCAGTGGTCCACAGCAGGAACCTCCCCTCCGACTGCTGTCCATGGTGCTAGAGTAGGCTGAAATCCAAGAACACACTGAAACGGTGTGATACTCGTAGCACTAGAAATCAGGGAGTTTTGGGCCATCTCGGCCCAGATGAGATAACGTGACCAATGACTAGGGTTTTCATGACAATAGATCAGGAGGAATTTTGCTAGTTCTTGGTTGATGCGTTCACATTGTCCATTGGACTGTGGATGATATCCGGATGTCAAACTGATATTAACACCAAAATGTTCAAAGAACACGTTTCAGACATGGGATGTGAACTGTGGGCCACAGTCTGATAACACATCATCATGAATACCAACATTTCTAAAGATTTGTTGAAATAAAGTCTAAAGTCTCTGCAGTCTGCTCGCGAAAAACGGTCTACAACAGTCATGATAGTGGTGAAACCATCTGATAGCGGCAGGTCAGTGACAACGTCTAATGCTATGTGAGACCAGACTTGATTTAGGACTGGTAAAGGCATAAGTTTCCCGGCAGGTAGAGTTTTGGGCATTTTACACTTGGCACAAACGGAGCAAGGTGACACAAATTTGTGTACATCACATCTAAGAGATTTCCACCAATACCTAATGGATAAGATGTCTTGTGTCTTACGTTCGCCCGGTTGGGCAGAAGAAAGGGATGAATGGGCCCAGGTGATTAACCTCTCTCTGGTACATAAGGGGGCTGGTACATAAGATTTATCATTTTGAATTTCTGTATCAATATCCCAAGTGATAGCAGCCACGAACACCTGAGGGGAAAGAATATTTTCTGGAATGTCATTTTTGGTGTTGCATGAATCAGAAAATATTTGAGATAGTGAGTAGGCTTTAGTATTCTGTGAGCCCGGTCAACAGGTTACTTTGAAATCAAAGTGCATGAAGAACAGCGCCCAGCGTGCTTGCCTGGGGTTTAAACGTTTGGCTGTTTTCAAATATTCAAGATTTCGGTGGTCTGTAATGACTTGAATAGTATGGTGTGCTCTCTCCAGCCAATGCCTCCATTCTTCAAAAGCGAGTTTCATCGCTAACAATTCTCGATCGCCTACTGTGTAGTTTTGTTCTGCAGGTGTAATTTTGTGCGAAAAAAATGCGATAGAATGAAGTTTAGGTGGCTGTTCTGATCTTTGTGACAATACTGCTCCTGTTTCTACCTGAGAAGCGTCCACTTCGACTATAAAAGGTTGATTGGGGTCTGGCTGACGAAGTACTGGAGCTGACGTAACAGCAGTTTTGAGGTTATTGAAAGTGTAAGTGGTGGCGGGATTCCACTGGAATTCTCTGGGGGAAACTTTGGTCAGCAACGTTAATGGAGCTGCTATGGTGCTATAATTGTGAATAAACCTCCTGTAAAAAATTGCAAATCCTAAAAATTGCTGTAACTCTTTTAAGTTACTGGGTCTAGGCCAATTTAAGACAGCTTCAATCTTTCTCTCATCCATAGTGATGCCACCTGCACTTATGATGAACCTTAGGTATGAAACACTTTTAACGTGGAACTGACATTTTTCTGCTTTCACGAAGAGACAGTGTTTAAGAAGGCGAGAGAGTACCGAGCGTACATGGTTGATGTGATCAGAGTAATTTTTTGAGAAGACCAAGATGTCGTCCAGGTAAGAGAGGCAGATGATGCCTAACATGTCACGTAGGATTGAAGGATTGAAACACTGAGGGACTAATGCTGAGCCCGAAAGGCATAACAGAGTGTTCATAGTGCCCCCTAGTGGTGATAAAAGCAGTTTTCCATTCATCACTGGCACGGATATGGATTAAATTGTAGGCACTACATAAGTCTAATTTGGTGAAGATGGTGGCTTCTCTGAGTTGTTCTAAGGATGAGGGTATCAAAGCTAGAGGGTAGGCATATTTTTTACATATTTTATTTAATGCTCTATAGTCTATACAGGGGCGCAGGCCTCCATCCTTCTTTTTAACAAAGAAGAACCCTGATGCCATAAGTGATGTGGATGGTCAGATGAAACCCTGATCTAAGGCCTCTTGTATATAGGTGTTCATAGCCCTTTCTTCCTCCTGAGTAACAGGGTAAGCCCTGGCCTTGGGAAAAGTCTGATTGTCTAGCAATTCTATGGTGCAGTCATATGATCGATGGGGTGGTAACGTAGTGGTTTGTTTCTTACTGAAAATGTCTTTCAAGTCATTATATTCTGTGGGGACATTTTCTAGAGTGTCAGGTGATGGACTTTCTATGGACATGGATAACACTTGCAGGAAAAAGACAGACAGAATTAGTTCTGTTTGGGTTTGTAGAGCACAGGGATTATAAACCATATCAGAGTGTAGCTATTGACTCCAGCAGAACCATATAGAACAGCCTACCTAAAAGGAGAGAGCCAGAAGGTAAACAGGCATGGGAGCTCCCCAAGACACTGGCATCCCTCTGCTCCCCGTCAACAAACCTGAGTGATCAAGTGAGCAGTGGTATGACAGCCCCAGCATCTCAGTTCACTATAAATCCCTACGTCGGTGCACCCCTGAACCTACAACCTTTCTATAATGTAATGTATTAATTACCAAAAGCCAAACTTAACAGATATGTTTTAGTCTTAAAGGTTGAGACTATGACTGAGTCCTGAACATTGTCTGGGAAGTTATTCGAAAATTGAGGGGGCATATAAAAGAAGGCTGTTCCCCCTGCTGATGATTTCTATACTCTGGGGTCTTTCAAGAAGCCAGCACCCTTTGATCTAAGTACAAACCGGATTCCAAAAAAGTTGGGATTCTAAACAAATTGTGAATAAAAACTGAATTCAATGATGTGGAGGTGCCAACATCTAATATCTTATTCAGAATAGAACACAAATCACAGATCAAAAATGTAAACTTAGAATGTATCATTTTAAGGGAAAAATGTTGTTTCAAAATTTCATGGCGTCAACAAATCCCAAAAAAGTTGGGACAAGGCCATTTTTACCACTGTGTGGCATCCCCCCTTCTTCTTACAACACTTAACAGACATCTGGGGACAGAGGAGACCAGTTTCTCAAGTTTAGAAAGAGGATTGCTCTCCCATTCATGTCTAATACAGGCCTCTAACTGTTCAATCGTCTTGGGCCTTCTTTGTCGCACCTTCCTCTTTATGATGCACCAAATATTCTTTATAGGTGAAAGATCTGGACTGCAGGCTGGCCATTTCAGTACCCAGATCCTTCTCCTACATAGCCATGATGTTGTGATTGCTGCAGAATGTGGTCTGGCATTATCTTGTTGAAAAATGCAGGGTCTTTCCTGAATGAGATGACGTCTAGATGGGAGCATATGTTGTTCTAGAACCTGAACATAGTTCTCTGCATTAATGGTGCCTTTCCAGACATGCAAGCTGCCCATGCCACAAGCATTCATGCGACCCCATACCATCAGTGATGCAGGCTTCTGAACGAAGCGTTGATAACAACTTGGGTTATCCTTGTCCTCTCTGGTCCGGATGACATGGCGTCCCAGTGTTCCATAAAGAACTTCACATCATGACTCATCTGACCACAGAACAGTCTTCCATTTTGACACACTCCATGCATGGTTGATGATAATAACTTAAACGTCTTTGCTATTTAATGCTGGGTAACACCATTTTGGTTACACCATCTTTCTGCGCAACAATGGTGGAATTGGTGATCCTCTTACCATCTTGGCTTCAGAGAGACAATGACTCTCTGAGAAGCTCTTTTTATACCCAATCATGTTGTCAATTGACCTAATTAGTTTTAATTGGTCTTCCAGCTGTTCGTTATATGCTCAATTTCCTTTTTCCAGCCACTTATTGCTACTTGTCCCAACTTTTTTTGGGATTTGTTGACACTGTGAAATTTTGAATCCACATATTTCTCCTTTAAAATGTTACATTTACTCAGATTAAAATTTTGACCTGTCATCTATCTTCTATTACGAATAAAATATTGATATTTGCCATCTCCACATCATTGCATTCAGTTTTTATTAACAATTTGTTTAGTGTCCCAACTTTCTTGGAATCCAGTTTGTAAATGAGATGGTTCATAATAGGAAAGAATGTAGGGCTTTATACGTCAATAAAATAATTTTATATTCGATTCAAACAGCTGGGTACAGAGTCAGCTGAGAAGCCAGACCCCTCTGGGGATTCTGGGAAATGCAGTTCAGGGACTGTATGCCAAACACAGGGAAAGTCATCTGAAGAGCAGTATAGCTGAAGATCATGGGAGTTGTAGTTCCAGGATAGCATGAGAGGAGATGAGAGAAGCAGGAGGAGTGGGGAGTTTGACAAAGGGGTAAAATTATTATAATTATTAAATTATTATAATTCAGGTAATTATTATAATTATACAGTACTATAAAAAAATTCAATCATTATATAGAGTCATATCAGAACATTATGGGTTGGAATGTACTCGCACAAATGCCACATTACAGGGTTTACCACATGTGTATAAAAGTGAGCACACCAGTCAGGTGTAACACTGATGACTGATGTCCAAAAGGGCATGATAATAAGGTGAAGCTGTGACCCTCCCGCCTCATGCTTCACCCCTGGCCCTACCTCTGTCATGTTTCTATGTTTAGTTTATGTTCCCCATGTGCTTTTGTTTATGTCTTCCATGTGTCTTGTTCATGTCATGTCTTGTCTCCTTGTTAGCTCCTGAGTCTTGTCTCATTTCACAGCTCTGTAAGCTCATCATTAGCTTTAAAGCCCTCTTTAGTGTCACAGTGTTGGTCAGCCATTGTATGTCACCACGTGTTTGTTTAAGATGTCACGTTTTTTATTTTTTTTCTCACAGCTACAGTGTTAGTCTTGTTGCACAGCCACAGTTTTCATAATAAAAGTCTTGTCTGTTTCTGGAACCCTGCTGTGACCTCTATCCTCCTCATCCACAGCAAACTGACAAAAGCTTGGTGGACACAGCATCTCACGACCCAATAACTCTGTGAGATAATCTAGAGCTGATGTGGTGAAGGTGTGCCAAGACTTGACTTCTTGTATGTTGAGAGCATTTTAGAGTAAAGATCTGTGTAGTATTGTGAAAGTGTAAATTGTTATGTTAGTTGAGAACCAGTAGGGAGCTCTAGAGCTAAACTATTGTGGGTTTTTTCAGAGAAAATAAATCTAGTTGTTGCCAGGAAAGAAACAGTGCTGTTGTGAGTTCTAGTATGTGTAAAAATAAAGACAACCTAAAGGTATGGTTGGTCTGTCTTTTTTGTACTGCTAATATCACGGATATCACATATGGTGACGAGGAAACCAGCATATTGTTGAGCAGTGGACAATGATTCAGCTTTTTTTATTTTTTGGGACTGTGCACGGCTTGTGTTCAGAAGATAACAAAATATGCCAGCAATGGTAGGAACACTTACTCCTTTTGACAATGGTAAACAGTCTTGGGAGGAGTATTGTGAAGTGTTGTCAGCAGCCAATCACTGACCTGCTGACACAAGATACTCGCATAGCAACAGAACTTTAGCCAATCAGCATCCTCGAATCTGTCACCTAAAGAATGCGTCATTTATCTCCCTCAGTAGAGTTGGTCAGTGGTTTTTGGAGCATCTGACGTTATTGATGTAATACATGTCTGTAGAAATGCTAATATTTAGTCTTAATAGTGTTTTTGCTCATTTTATTGTATATGTTAGTGAAGCAGACTCAGTTGACAATGATATATACTGTACTTTCTATCTGTCATGACTGCCCTCATGTCCCTTGTTCCGGTCTCTGTGTTTATGTCTCCCTCTTGTGTTCTAGTTAAGTACCGCACGCCCATATATGTACTTCCTGTCTTGTTCTGTGTAATCATGCCCAGGTGTTATGTATCCCTTGTCATTAGTCTTCCCCTTTATATACCCTGTTTGTGTCTCACTCCCTTCCGGGTTATTTTGGTTGTATCTTGTCTTTGTTTGATTTGCCTTACCTTGTTTGTACCTTGTCTCTAACCTAGCAATCCCTACTCGTCTTGATCCTGTTTCTATGTCCCCAGCCCAGGTTTGGTTTCCTTTTGTTTATGTAGTATCTTAGTGTTAGTCCTAGTCTTTGAGCCATTTCATGTTTTCAGTCCTCGTGCTGCCTTTTGTTTGTCTGTTAAGTGTTCTGTAAATAAACCCCATTTTAAATATCTCTGTCTGCGTTCGCCCTTCAATCCCTGACCCGCCTCACATAATAACCCGCCCCTCTCTCAGAACGCAGCAGAAATGACCGATCCACAGAGCACAACAGAGACTCAGGAGACTATTAGTAACCTGCAGAAGAAGCTGGCCCTTGGCCAATGGTGGGTCAAAGAGGTAATGGAAGCCCTGATGGAATTCACTTCGGTAATACCTCTAGAACACACCTTCGGCATCCGCTACCTCCTCGTATGTCCCCAGATCCAAGTGTTCTTAGAAGCCCCAGAAACGCAGGGGACGTTTTTGGAGGGGGATAGGAGAGGAGATTGTGCCAAGGCGAGCGAGGCTGTGGCGAATGCTCGAGCCCCAGATAAGATGGAAACCACACTGGCCGTCTGCAGCCTTGTGATCACCACTGCGGAGGACTGGGTGGAGAGGTGCGGGGCCGGAGGCTCGGACAGCGAAGAACTTGATAGTTTGTCGATGGACCCAGAGGTCGTGGCGCTGATCCGAGCCGATGACCCCGTACACCTACTGAAAGAAACCGAGGAGAAGAAGGCGCCAGCCTCAGCCAGCGCCGAAGGGCGCTGCCCAGCCTCAGCCAGCGCCGGAGGGCGCTGCCCAGCCTCAGCCAGCGCCGGCCACGCCTCTGTCCAGTCCCCAGGTGGCCACGCCTCTGTCCAGTCCCCAGGTGGCCACGCCTCTGTCCAGTCCCCAGGTGGCCACGTCCCCTTCAATAGCTGGGAGAACCATGCCCACAACTCAAGCAGCCAGGAGAGCTGCTTGGAAACCCAGACTTCACCCAACGCCAGTAGCTCCCATGAACCGAGGACTTATGTACTGTACTACGGGAGCTACTATCCCTGGTGTTATATTTTCTAGCAGTGTTTGTAGTTCATGTTCTGTGTCTTGTTTTGAGTATCTTGTCTCCCTTGTCCAGAGTCTAGTCTGTTTTCAGTTTTGTGTTCCTAGTCCTTGGTCCTTGTTAAAGTGTAGGTTTGCTAACTGTTTTAGTCTAGTTATGTATCCTGGTTATGTCTTGTCAGTCTTGTTTTTACTGTTCAGTCTTGTTTTCGTTCCCTTGTCCTGTTTTGGTATTGTCGTGTTTGCTGTCTAGTCTTGTTCTGTTTGAGTTCCTGTCCCTGTTCTGTTTTGTGTTGCCGTCTCGAGGTCGAGACAGCTTTGAGGGGGGAATCTGTCATGACTGCCCTCATGTCCCTTGTTCCGGTCTCTGTGTTTGTCTCCCTCTTGTGTTCTAGTTAAGTACCGCACGCCCATATATGTACTTCCTGTCTTGTTCTGTGTAATCATGCCCAGGTGTTATGTATCCCTTGTCATTAGTCTTCCCCTTTATATACCCCGTTTGTGTCTCACTCCCTTGCGGGTTATTTTGGTTGTATCTTGTCTTTGTTTGATTTGCCTTGCCTTACCTTGTTTGTACCTTGTCTCTAACCTAGCAATCCCTACTCGTCTTGATCCTGTTTCTATGTCCCCAGCCCAGGTTTGGTTTCCTTTTGTTTATGTAGTATCTTAGTGTTAGTCCTAGTCTTTGAGCCATTTCATGTTTTCAGCCCTCGTGCTGCCTTTTGTTTGTCTGTTAAGTGTTCTGTAAATAAACCCCATTTTAAGTATCTCTGTCTGCGTTTGCCCTTCAATCCCCAACCCGCCTCACACTATCTTTACACATTTACATGTAATGGCAGTTTATTAGCTATTAGTCTTTAATACCAATTAAACAGTGACTTTTTACAGAGCACTGCTATTCTGCAGTTTTTGTTCAATAATATTGGGGTGATTGTGGAAACTTGACTGAATATGGCTCAATCAGCCCTACTTACAATATTTTTCACCAGCTGCCATTGGTCAAGAGTCTTACGTGATACATTGTAGAGTTTCTGATAAATGTACTTTATCATGTCCAGATCATACACATTACTGTACAAGTGTTTATTGACCACTTTTTTTTTTTTTAAAAAAGCTTTGTTTAGCATAAGGAAGTATTTCAGAGGTACAGTAGGAATATAATAACAGGTGGTTTATAGTTTGAAAGTCAGACATCTTTGCAGAGTGAAGCCAGGCATCCACTGTGATTTAGGTGTTTTTTTGGGTGAAATTTAACACATTTTTATTGTTTATGTACATACAAAGCCTGCAATTTGACAATGTCAATTTTTTATAAAGCACATTTAAAAACAACAATCATTAATGAAAGTACTGAACACTTTAAATGTTCTCTGTTAAATGTAAATTAATATTATATAAATAATATATAAATAATACATAATACAATACAGGACAAAATTAAGCTATGTAATGTGTGTCTATGCTAAGCATTAAAGTCATGACGTCATTTCATAAAGTTCATTTGTAGTCCTAAACATATTTTAGGGTGTTTTTTCCTCACATTCTGCAAATGTTTTCCCTTTCTCCTACAACCTGATTTCAACTACATGCAAATGACCAATTATGCAATTTAGGCGATTACGTCATATTAGCATATCTAGCGACCATGGACATTATATTAATACCTAGACGCCTTGTTGACTGGGTTGGCCCGCTGATGTAACGTAACTGTGTGTCCGCCATATTGGAGGAGGCAAAGCTGCGCTGTGAACTAATACAAGTGAATGGACTGAACTTCATAAAGCGGCTTTCTACAAAGTTATTTAAGCTAGTGCATTTCACACATTCAGATGTGCACTAATATACACTGGGAAACTTTTAGGCACAAAAAAATAATTTTGTTTTCAAAATGTTAGAAAGGCCAAATACGATCATAAACAATTCGTCAGTCTTACATGTGAAAGGTAATCCCATGTGATCCTGTGTTGACTGTAAAATGGAATTTTAAAATAAATTAACATTTACAATAAATTAACCTCAAATCCGCTGTGAGTGGTGTTTAATTAAAAACTCACAGTTAACACCAGTAAACAACATCTTTATTATCAGTATATCTGTCTTTATTGTCTGTATAATATGTATTACAACTGATATACACAGTCTGGTGATGTTTTAGCAGCAGACTCTCTGATAGAGGAACTACTTTACGTCGCGGAAGGTTGATACAACATTTTTTCAGTCCTCTTTATCTTAAAATATAACAGTAAACAAAGATAATGGAGCTGTAGTTTAGTCACAATAATACACTCGAGGGTCGTACTGGTGTACAGTGCCAATATCTCATGTTATTGCACCACCAGCAGTGTATTATTGGTTAAACAACACCTTCCGCTGCCGAACCAACTTGTTTACCTCGATAATCCAAGCATGACTGTGACGTCACTGGAATACTATCAATACCGAACGTATAAACAAACACAGTGCAGCTATAAATGTTCTCAAATCTCAGGAGACCTCTCAAACTGAGTCAAGCAAGCAACAATTCAAAGTCAGTTGCCTATGACCACATCAGGCCTTAAGAAACGGGCTAAATCGCGCAGTGTTTGCCTGGTGCAGCAGCTTTGTGAAATTCTAAGTTGAAATACCAGCGCTGTCCACTAGATGCCGCTGCTGTCTAAAGAAAGCATCTCATGCAGTCCTTGGGTTGAACAGCAGATGGCACTGCTTCACAGGTTTTCTTAGCAGGTTGATACAACAGACTTTCTTTTCTGCTCATTAATTCCACCAAAAACAAGTATTTATATTAAGTTATGTTATTTGTGCTCATATATTGCTATTTGATACACATAGTGCCATCAATAATGACAAGAAAAATAATAAGCAAAGCCATAATAATGTAAATATTAAAATAAAATAACACAACAACAAGCAGTATAATGCACAACAAATATCTGTTTCTATGTAGAAAGATGTAAATACATTGAAATTGTTAACCAGTGCTTGAGACATGTTTGGTTTTCACTCAGAATGTTTTTTTAGCAGCTTTATTTTTTTTACTTCTATTTCAGTCATGAGAACTTATAAATTTTTTTTACTTTGAAATAAATGTGTGCCATCTTGTTTTACTTTGAAATAAATGTGTGCCAACTTTAATCTTATTGTAAAGTATTTGTTAGCCATCCTACCTAATTTGTTCTGTTATAATCTTATTTGTAATGTAATAAATATATGATATTGCTAAATAAAGATTGCTGAAGAAAATCTAAAACATACAGCTACACTGAGGATTCAGTTTGAGGAATGAGCAGGAAGGCAATCTACACACTTACAGTCTTTAAGTTAATAGAAATATTAGAGTTAATAGAAAGCAGCACTGTGAGGTCTTTTTAAAAGGGAAGACCATTAGGACCCAGCAGATGGCGCTGCTGCTTAAGAAGTGTTACTGATCCAGTCCATGTCTGGTACAGTAGGTGGTGCTTTTCAGTTTAGAGTCTAGTGCTGCATCCAGAAGTGAAGTAGTAAACATTATTTTAACAGGCATTTACACCATTACTGCTTGTTCACTCTATTCCTCCAGCTTCTTTACTCTCCTTGACTCCTCCATGTGCTTCTGGGATTGAATAGGAATTGTAGAAGGGAGGTGTAAGACACGAGCAGTGGTAAATGTTTCAGGATGCTGCTTTAGTGTTTGTTTTCTTGGATCTTGTCTAACAGAGGACAGTGAGTGGACACAGTGTTTAACATCTTCAGCAGCTCTGCTGTGACTGATCCACTTATGCCAGTAGGACTATGGAGGGAGAGAAACACTAACGACAGATCCAGAAATAAAACCACAGCTCCTGTAGAAAAAGCTCTTCTTATACATTTAATCCCATTTGAACTTTAGATGACATGACTACAGGAATATGGGTGTAATGTTTGACACAAGGGAAGAAAAGATGAGGGCAGGATATTTAAACAACAAGATAGACAAACAGGAGCACAAAGGTCTTAAAAAACAAGAAATGGTAATAGTGAGGAAAGCTACTGAAGCCATGTAGGCTAACAGGCTAGAAAACTAAGGAGCAAATGGGCTAAACAAACATGAATATGGAACCTTAGAAAGGCAGAAGAAGGAAGGCTTTGTTACTGTGTGCAGAGCAAGACATTACCAAGCAAAGAGACAATGTCTGATTACTGCTTCTATCCACAGGCTAACCAGGAACAACTCTGAAGAGGAACAGACACGTCAAGTCAAATTTATTTATAAAGCGCTTTTTACAACTGATGTAACAAAGCAGCTTTACAGGTTTAGTAATAACAAACACTAAAACCCCAGTGAGCAAGCCAAAGGAGACAGTGACAAGGGAAAAACTCCATCAGAGCTGGAGGAAGAAACTTTGAGAGGAACTGGACTCACATGGGGGACCCATCCTCCTCTGGTCTACTAATTATAAGTTCTTGATAAATCACATAATCCTGTGATGCTGTTGTAGTGTTCAAGTACTGATATGGTGACAGTAGTGAATCAGGAATGATGATAAAGGTAGCAGCCAGTAAAGTCCATATAAACTTGATTGTGGTCAGTAGTGTAGGGCATCTGGAGCAGATCACAGTAGTTGGTTGTTGGTTGGCAGCTGGCCTAAGTTGGCATCATGCAGAGATAGTATGCAATCTTCCACCAGTCTTGGACTGGTCCGGGTTGTCACAAATGCCACATTACATGGGTGTAACACTGATGACTGATGTCCAAAAGGGCATGATAATAGGGTACCGGGTGAAGCTGTGACACTCCACCTCATGCCTCATTTTCATTTTTGTTTCACAGTCACAGCCACAGGGTTAGTCTTGTTGCACAGTCACAGTTTTCATAATAAAAGTCTTGTCTGTTTCTGGAACCCTGCTGTGTCCTCTCTACTCCTCATTCAAAGCAAACTGACAGAAGCATGGTGGACACAGCATCTCAGGACCCAATAACTCTGTGAGATAATCTAGAGCTGCTGTGGTGAAGGTGTGCCAAGACTGGACTTCCTGTACATGGAGAGCGTTTTAGAGTAAAGATCTGTGATGTTTAAGATTTTATTACAAATTACAGCTAACATCCGGTTTAAAGAGGAAGACTCAGCTTCACACTTATTTGTGGTCAAAACCAGAACTTGAGCTACATCCCTTCTGGTAAGATGTACATTTGTAACTCACACTTCTGCAGCAGAAGTCATGGCCTTACTGTGCCTCACTTTTCTGATCTTTTTCACTGGGAAATGTTGCGGTGAGTGATTTTCATTATATTTTATCTGTATTATCATCTTACTGTTATTTAGGAAGGTGTATACATATGTGTTATATATTATAAATAAGTCATAATGTGGCAAAATATTCACATTTACAACACTTTCATTTTCATTTTAGTCAAAACATTTTCATTTGTTAGCCTGAGTGATGTTACAGACAGTTTATCTGCTGTTAATAATAAAGTAAACAGGATTAAAGCTGATGTCTGAATTCACAGCCTGTTTATCTTAAACTTACAGTCACTTCTGTTTGTTTTTTAAGGACAAACTCACTTCATTTATACAGAAGATGAAACAGAGCTGAGCTGTGAAACTAATAAATGGCAAATAAGCAGAAACTCTGATAACAAAATCAGCCACACCTGCACAGTAAAGTGTGAAGATGAACATGATGAGAATGATGATGATAAACTCAAGCTGACCTGCTCAGTAAAATGTGAAGAAAAGGAAGATGCTGCTAAGCTTGATGATGATGTTGTTTGTACAAATGATGGTTCTCAGTCAGAACATGTGTGTAAGCTAAGAGTAAAGAGTGGATTTTATTTCTGTGTTAAATCTCTGGACTCTCAGTCCTTCCTTTATCCGTTCAACCCGACTCCTAATGTTCTTCGTTCATACATCGTTGCTGTTAAAGACAAAAACAGTGAGTAATCTTTCATCTTCTTTATTATCTCACTTCACTTTTCTGCTTTTTCTGTCATCAGAGATGATCAGTTCAGTTCATAATCACTTATTTCTTCCTGCAGTGACGTCCAGAGCTGAGAGCTCATCTTCACTGACAGTAACTGAAGGTGGTTCTGTGACCTTAACCTGCAGTTTCACCTTCACACAAGGATACAATAACCCGTTTACTGTGTACTGGATCAGGACCATTAAGAACAACAGCTCCTGTCTGTACTCTTATGATTATTCTCTAAGTCATCAGCCTGAGTTAGGTCATCACTGTAATGTGCCCAAAGATCTGCTGAAGAGACTCTCAAACCAAACCAGTGAACAAAACACTCACAACATCAGCATCAGTACAGTGATGCAGTCAGACAGTGGACAGTACCTCTGTGCCTTAATGATGGACATCAGTCATAAAGAAAATAAAAATGATGTAAAGTGGAAAGTGATAGAAAACATTACAGTCAGTGTAGATAAAAACAAAACATCTCAGACAACTAAAGCAGCTGTGACTGAGAATAAATCTGGTGAGTTAAATTTTAATATAAATATTTGCATCACTTCTGTAACAAAACCTTGTATCTCCATTTTGGTTATTTTAATTTTTCACATCAGTTAGAAGTGTTTGCTTCAGCCTCACATGTCGTAAAGATAAACAGACCAACAGAAATGCTCCAAACACACTTACAATAAAATCCATTTTACATGATTTCTATTAAACGTTTTTAATTCTCTGGGCCTGATTGCCTCACTGCTTCAGGCCACGCCCACCCTAAAAATGTCCTATTGTGCATACAGTGTGCGCAGTGAAGTTTTAGATGGCGCCACCCTCCCCAAATGAGGCCCCATGCGCATCATGTAGTCCGCGGCAATGCACATGTGTTATGAGTGTGGACTGAACCATTTCATGTACATAGAAGGGGAGGAGCTTCTGTCAGTCACAGACCTTTAGAATCATCCTAATGACCCCCAACAATACAACATATGTGTATTTACAGTATTTCTACAAACCGGATTCCAAAAAAGTTGGGACACTAAACAAATTGTGAATAAAAACTGAATGTAATGATGTGGAGGTGCCAACATCTAATATTTT
>BRDA01083191.1:0-14140 GCA_036984385.1 Crenuchus spilurus | reverse complement strand
CATTCAGTCTGTTTGTATTTATCCGCTTTAACACACATTTTATTCACACTTAAGTGTTTTATATGCAGCTGATGAGCTCAGCTATTTACACTAAATGCTAAATGTGCATTAAATGTTTAAAACTCTTCATATCACAGATATACTATCTATTATACTAGTATTATCTAGTTCTTATCTAGAAAATAGAAGTATCGGTTTGAGACTCGGTATCGGGAGACACTAAAAAATTAATGACTCGGATCGGATAAAATCGGATCGGATCAGGAACAAAAAAAAAAAACGTGATCGGGACATCCCTAGTAACCACTGGTGGTTCCAAGGAGCTTAAGAGTCTACAATGTGATTTTTTTTTTCATTTATTAACTATTTATTATGAATAGTATATAATACATATAATAATTATTAAGAGTGGTCATTATTATTATTATTATTATTATTATTATTATTAATAATAATAATAATAATAATAATTTCATGCCACACTGCTATCATCAGAACAGTAGATATAAAATTTTAGCTCATACTGCCAACACTTCTATCTAGACCCATGAAACAGAAATAAGCTAATCCTCTTTTTAACAAACTGAACTAGAGATCAGTTAATTATTTATCTTCAATCAGAAATGAACCATTACTGCCATTAGTCCTGAATAAAAAAAATGGTTTAATTTGCTATTACATTTTTCTCACTTGTAGCTCAATAATTCAGAACATTTAACTGATCCCACACTGTTCATACACATAAGAGGAGTTATTTTATGATCTGATTTTGATTAAAAGGTTGTTGTGTCTAGTCTAGTTCTGCGGGCTATGCAGGAGATGTAAATGTAATTAATTATCTAATATGAATAAATAAATTTATAATATGTTAATAGGGTTTAGAATGTGCTAACCGTTATTATTATAACAGTGCTCATGTCAATGCTCATGGAGATGAAACCTTGTCATATTTGTTATTCCAGACTCTCGTCAAGAACCCGTGGGTCTGTCACCGCACTGCCCACAGGACAAGAAGTTATCAATATACAGAGAAGTATGATAATTAGGTGTAATGTTCTTCTTTTGCTATTTTCTTTTCAAAATAAAAAAAAATAATTGGACTCAATTATCATCTTGTAGCAACAAATTAAAATTTATGTCAAAAATTATGAAAAGTACCAGAGATTTAGTTAAATCTGTTTAACATTGCATGTCAACTCGAATTTACCATTGGGCTTTCCACCATGGAACATTTCTGGTAAGGCACAGCCAGACACGGAGACATCTGTCATCATTGACCTGTCCCTATCCTCTGCCTGCAGGGTTCAGGTGGGCCACAGAGGTCCATTTTTCTGCCTAGGTGCTCCCCAACATTCACTGACCTTCTAAAGCTGTCCCTTTAGGCCAGAAAGAAAAAAAACTCTATACTTGCACTAGATTCTTCTATGTGTAACAAAGCTTCAAGTAAGCCATCATTGATGCTTAGAAACAAAGCAAATGTAATAAATATAATATGCTCCACTCCCACCTCATACAATTCTACAAATCCTAGTGCTGTATTATTACAACCAAGGACTATATAAAATGCCTTAGTGTTGATTTGTATGGATTTATAACCTTTGACATTCTGCTCAACCATTTGGTAGAGCACATTTAAGTCACTATGTCTTCATGAAGATGTTGTTGAACTTAACACAGTGTGATAATGCAGTCTTTATCAGTCGGTTAAGGTATGCTATGCTAAAAAACATCCACTAGAGGCCACTAGAAATGCAACATTTTCTTGTCTGAATGTAAACCAGCAATGCTCATAGCCATAATTTTGTGAGAGGAGCTTAAATAAGCAGATACAGGTTTTTTGAGTCAGACAGCTGTGAATTTTTCCTACCAATCTGTCATTCGTATGATAACACCTGTTTATTCTGTTCAGAGCTCAAAAGTCTTGGCCAGAAATGTTTAGAGTGTGGTTTTTCACAATATATCAGCACATCTGAAAATGTGTCTATGTCTAAGTTTAGAGCAGTTTTAATGAAAATATAGATTTATGACACTCTTACTGTGTGACACTGTTGTTGCTGAGTTTGTGCTGAACAAAAGTTTGTGTAACACTTTGGAAATAAGTCATTTTAGATGGGGGCAATTTGTAAAACGTCAAGGCATATCAGACCACATCAGAGTGTCTGAAAAACCCCACAGAATCCAGGAGGTTAAAAAGTTAAGGCTACTGCAGACCTGTTGGGAAGTGAAAGTACCAACGGATATGAACAAAAGAGTTGAAGTTCAAACTCAAAAAGTTAATTTTAACACTATTCATCAGTGTTGGGAACGTTACTTTAAAAAGTAATTAGTTATAGTTACTCACTACTTGTTCAAAAAAGTAACTTAGTTAGTAACTGAATTACTCTATAATAAAAGTAACTCATTACCAGGGAAAGTAACTATTTGCATTACAGTTAAAAAAAGTTATTTGTCAAAGAATAAGGATTTTTTGAAAAAGCAGTTTTCACAGTCAGTTGAAATGAGTAGATCAGAAAGGTGTTTGTACATAACTTTTGACATTTATTGCACATAAACAGACCAGTGCAGGATAAAATCCTTTAAAATACCAAATCTTTTTTAAAAAAAAAAAAAAAAAAAAAAAGCAAAAGTAAACAGTTACACTATATAAAGTGCATTTACATCTATTAAATTAAATTCTCTCAACCTGAGACAACTGGTTTGTTTGTCAGAAGTAAACTTAACAACAAAACCTGTATAGTCTTATTCTTCAAAAATCATTTATTATTTTTTTCAATTATTAATCAATTATTTTTAACGCCGTTATTCGCAACACTGCTATTCATGTATATTTAATGAAATGATGCTATTATCACATTGTTTTATTTAGAGAACTTACCTTTCACAACTAGTTAAAAGAAGTTAAATAAAGGTCAAGATGTTACTAGGTAACATTACAAAATACAAACCGGATTCCAAAAAAGTTGGGACACTAAACAAATTGTGAATAAAAACAATGCAATGATGTGGAGGTGCATAGTATTATGTGTTTCATTATTAATCTTAGATTGATGACCTTGCATGTCATCTAATATGCTATATCTAAAGTGCCATAGTGCTGACTCGCAGTGTCCATCTGCACTAAATATTGGTATAGTGTGTGCACAGTAGGACTGTGAGTAAGAAATGTACCTTAATAAAGGGGTAAAGATTCAACATACACTCAAGTATATCTGTATTTTCTTACACCTCTAGTGTATGATCATTAAAAAATGTCCCTGCACTAAAACATCATTATAGCATTACAACATACATAGTTGTCAGCTGGAATGTCAATGCTCATGAAGGTAAAAACTGGCCATATTTCCCACTCCAAACTCTCATCAAGCACCTGCGGATCTGTCAGCTCGCTGTCTACAGGACAAGAAGTTATGAGTATACATAGCGGGATGCTAATGAGGTGCAAGGCTCTGCTTTCTGCCCATTAGCGCAAAAAGAAATTATTGTTATCGCTCTTGCACTCACTCTCTCAACCCTACTGCTCTCTCTTTCCCTCTCTCTCTGTCACACTTCCCTCTCTTTGAAGAGGGAATGTGACAGCTAATGACACTGTTAATCACAGACGTCAGCACTTGCCAAGATAAAGACTAGACCATGCTGTTTTCACAAACGTGTGGCCAGTCACTGATGTGCAGTTAGTCTTTCTTAAACCGCGACTTCTCAACTGAACAGAGTTCGACTCCAAACACTTGTGAGAAATTTCAATTTGAGCGTGTCTTATGTGCCTGAAAGGCGCACTCTACTCTTTTAATTTCTCCCTCCATTTTGACTTCAAGCAGGATGTGAGATAAAGCCTAGAATCTTCTTGTTGTAGATTGTAGACCAGCGTTCATCTGTGAAAGCCTTATCTGCATGTCTGGCTGAGCAGAGCAGTGTAGCACAATGCTAATTAAAACCGACAGGCTTTTTAGAGCCCTTAATTAACTCTGATCATTATCCAAACATGACAGACATTAAATTTGTCACAGACCGCCATTGCTGACAACCTGTGCTCCGGCTTGCTTTGCACGGGGGAGTGGATTTCCACTCCTGAAATGTCAGGATGGATAAATCAGATATCGTTAACAAACCAAGAGAACATCAACATAGTGCTTAACGTTTAGATTTATAGCATGTGCACAGCTGAGACAAAGGAATCAATGTTTGCCTCTCATCATCAGAGCAGAACAGCGTTACTGTCACTGAATACCCATAATGTCCTCATCACAGGTATGCTAGCTAATGTGGATATAATGGACACAGATTGGCCCAAAAATGCATTATCTAAAACAAACAAATGCCTACTAACTGCTAACCAATTAGTAATGGTGAAGACTTAGAGTAAACAAGGTCACCTAATAATAAAAGTAGAGGTGTTATGACCTTTATAGCCTGCAATATTAAATAAAATTAATTTTAATAATAATGTCCCACAGTCTAAAATAGTAACAAGCCTTTAGGACAAACTGGTTTAGGATATTTGCAGTGTAATGAACTGCCTGTGGACTTTAAACTCCAGAAAGTAATAGTTATTTTTAATTACCTGAGCACTAGTTCATTCTCATTAACTTTCCTTTCAGAAATAATGGGTTTTATATTATTAGTAACATTACAACGATGTTAGTGGCTTCACATAAAGAAAATTATAGTCCATTATGCACACCTGTGGTTTAACACAAAATGTTTTAACTAACTCTAAATACACTACATGTCCAAATATTTGTAGACACTCCTGCAGCTCCTAATGAATGCATTCAGCTCTTTTAATTCCCCCAATTGCTGATACAAAGGTATAAATGCACACACAGCTTGTCTTGTCTAGTCCCTGTAGATAAGTACTGCCAATAGAATAGGATGATCTGGAGCAGATAAACATGAACCACCATTTCTAATGCCAGACGTGGTATAAAGAGGTATAAATCCACCCAGCACTGAGCTGTGGAGCAGCAGAACTGTGTTCTCTGGAGTGATGGTGCACCATCCAGTACTTTAGGGATGAGTTGTGGAGTTTAGGATGAGCTCATCCAACACCTCACTACCAATCTTATCACACATTGCAATCAGACCCTCACAGGAGCGCTCCAAATTCTAGTAGAAGCCTTCCCTAGATATTAACGACAGATACTCCAGCAAAAGCAGCATAAAATCTATTTTAATATTGTGATTTTGAAAGAAAGAACGATTAAGCATGTGTCCCAATACCTTTGTCCATATGGTGTAGGCAAAAGGGCATTCCTAGTTCATCTTTAGGTATTATACTCTTCCATTCCATCATAAGCAGTGTAATATCCTAAATTAGGCTTTCATATCACAATATATTGAATCATAGACCCTGTGTCGTGTCATCAGGTTCTTGCCAATATTCTAAATTCTACGATTTCCGTGGAGAAAATTCAGCTTTATTATGTCTGGCATGGGAACAGAATGACTGCTCAACTCACTTTCAGCGTGACCTCTCACTACTCTGATCTGCCATGACACCAGCTTACGTAAGAAGCCACCTACTGTTCCTCTGTTTATGACCCCCTCCCGCCGTCTCTCCTTCCATCTGCCTCTGTTGCTCCATCATTTGTCTAAAACTCCAATGACCTCTCTGTCCTCAGACAGTGTGGAAAATACTGTGAGATGGACCATAACATTCTCAGCAAAATAACAATTAACATTTAATAAAGTCATGTTCCCAGAGCCCCAAGATGCAGCACTAGTCAATGCTGTCCACCGCGCATCTTCAGTCGTATCTGTGTGTGCGCAACTGTGTGTCGTGTATATACACACACGCTGAGATCCAGAGTGAGCTCACTGCACATCAGGCCAAAGAAACATAATGAGAGAAGACAGGAAGCTGGCTAAGCATAGCACCAGCACTCCCCTAACGTCTACTCTGTAACAAGCGTCTAATTTCATCAAGCCATTACGCAATTGCCCTATGGCGGCCGTATGCACAACAGCAATGAATTATTTTTTGGTGTGTAAAATTGACTGACGTACGCTTTATGTTTCAGAAAATGTTGGATGTTTACCACAATTACAGTATGTGAAACTGCAGAATGAAAACAAACATGAAACCTGGCATAATGACTGATTGGATCAAATCGTTACTGTGAAAATAATATATAATGTTCCCAAAAAAAACGTATTAGCAATATTGTAACTATGGCTACCTCAAACTATTATTTTTGTAATCGATTAATCACCGATTATTTTTACGATTAGTCGACTAATCGGATCATATGTTGATTGAATATAAAACATACAGCTTATAGCACTAGAATGCAGCTGCTATTATATAACCGTCATTAGATTTCAGCTATATACTAACTAAAAATAAAAACATTAAAACCTTTAATGAAATATGCAGCTTGTTGCAACAAACAATTATTTAACTGTTTAGCATCAAGTGTAAACGTAGCACTGAAACGTAACGTTAGAAAACATTAGCATTGCTATTCAAACACATGACTGTTATAACGTTACAGAAATCACATGAATGTGTGCTAAGGCTAATGAATCAAATCGTCATCACTAATGTTCACTTTTACAGCTATAAATATGAGTAAGCAGCAAGTTAACTCTCTGTTTACGCTAATTTTAGTGGCTAACTAGCAATTTAGCTGACCGAGATGACGGCCCCTCTTCATCATTGTCACAATCAGCCACAACAGGCTTCATTTTCGCAGTTGTGCTGCCGTGGAAGACAAGTTCTGCCTTACAGATATTACATTGCACACGTTTCTCTTTCATTTTCTTAAAATGATCCCACTCTTTTGAGCTACGTTGCCGGCTAGCCATGATGAGCCTGTCTGTATATAACGTCCTGTGACGTCATCCACGGCTTACCCCGGTTACCACTACTGCGCATGTGCGTCAAGGACAGAAAGGCAGATGCAGCAGTTTGGAGAGAAAAAGAAAATAAAAAAAAACAAAAATGACGCATCGACTATTAAATTAGTCGTCAACTATTTTAATAGTCGACATAATCGTGACTAGTCGACTAATCATGGCAACCCTAATTGTAACTAATGTCTTGCCATCAATCCATTTAGGGGCTTATAACACAACAAATCTGCACGATTTTAAATGGCTGAGTATAAAAGTAGCCTTGAGCAAGCTACCTATCTGTTCCCCGGGCACTATGGATATGGCTGTCCAACACTCCGGGCATGTGGACACACTGCCCCCTATTGTGTGTTCACTAGTGTGTTTCAGTGTACAGATGGGTCTGTGTGCAACCACACAGATCAATGAGTGTGCACTTGCACACCTACTTTGTATCTTGTAACAGAGGTAACTCTTATAATAGTAATAGATAGCACAATATGACATTCATGGAAGAACTCCGAGCAGTCAGTGGGGCTGAACACTATATGATGGAATGATGGAATTTCTCAGTGCATCAACACTGAACTATTCAGAACTTCCCTTCTTTTCATTTTGTTAATGCTAGTGAAGAACATTGTCTCTGTGATTCAGTCATTTAGCTAAATCCCAGGAATCACACCTGTGCGGAATCACCTGCTTTCATGATCCGTATCCTTCAGTAACTCAAGTGTTTCCATTATTTTGCAGTAATTTGAGCTTTGAGTCACAGTGTTATAAAACAGATCTCTGTGGGCTGTGACAGAGAAACAGCCTTTCGTTCTCTTCCAATGCTTGAGGTATGACAGAAGCACAACAAAGCATAACAAGTCATTAAAAGGTGCCTATTGTGTGCACTTGCACTGAAACAGGAGATGTAGAAATATTAACATAATCCTATTTTCACCAAGCTGTTTATATCAGATGCATGAGGAGTATACAGTGCAGGCGGCCTTTTCCTTTGTGCCAGTTTAGTCTGCAGGAGGAACATCAGACAAAGTTGAAGTTTTGAAGCAGTAAAACAATGAACAATAAGTGATAACCATGAGACTCCTCTGAATCCTCATACACAGATCACGCACTCACACACACTCTCTCCCCCAGGGGGAAGAGCTCACTATCTACCCTCTCTTGGGAGAGTTCATCATAGCCAGCCATGGATTGTCAAAAACAATTATCTGCCAGCAACTCTCTGTGTTCTTCTCTTAATTTGAACTGATAAGCATCTCGTTGCATATTAGCGTCTAACCACAATGGTCAGCTTGCCTTTTTTAGATAATGGACTGCCTCTGCAAACTGCATTTGTCAGAGCAGTCCACTTACCTTCTTCGTTGCCACTGGGGAGAAAGGCAGAGAGAGAGAGAGAGAGAGAGAGAGAGAGAGAGGTGCAGAGATGGAAAGAAAGAAAACAAAAAGCGAGAAAAAGATATGGAGAGATAGCACAAAGATACAAAGAATAAAGAGAGAGAGAGAGAGATAAATAGATAGATAGATAGAGAGAGAGAGAGAGAGAGAGAGAGAGAAGCACTAATAATAACCCCAGAACAGGGTTAGTATTTAGCGAGCCAATGACTCCCCCTCTCAGACTCCACAATCAATAGTCATTTACTGTGGCTCTGGATCTGGGGACACAACTCAGGCCGAGACACACATTAGTGACCACTCCCCTGCATTCTCATCAAACCTGAGACACACATTCACCTTCTCATGCATCAAACAAGTGGTTGATGTGAGCAACAAAACATGCATGTACCGATAAAACAGTTTCACAAATCATTTCAAAACAAATTCTCTTTTTATTGTGTAAATACATTTAAAATAGTCTTTCCATTCATGTTGTGCTGAGCCTTTTGAGAGGGTCCTCAGCTCAGAAAGCCAAAGTACTGGTACAATGATCAATGCATTCATGCAGCTGGCCAGCAAAAACCAGACTGCGTTGGATTTATTTCAGTTAATTGCAACATTAGGATACAAATGAGCACATCATGAGACAAATGGCAGAAATCAATAACAGGACTCCGTTAATGGGCAGCTGACTCCCTTTCTAGGACGTCAATGAAAGCAAAGAAAAAATGAATGGATGGATGGATATATGAATGAATGGAAAGATGCCTTCGTAGGGCTCAACTAATATGTTTATCTATTCGTTTTTGTTTTCCAGGGCTGATACTGATTCTGTAATGATTATTGATTAATTAATATTGATACATAGATAACAAAAGAACACTTTTATCAGCATGAGATCAGAATTCACAGGGTAATTCAAAAAATTGGGTAACTGCTCAACCACTTGTACTAGTGTATCTCAAAAAATGTGAATACAGTGGTAACCCTACTTACGAGTTTAATCCGTGCAGGAGCCGAGCTCGTTAGCTGGTTTGCTCGTTAGCTGGATGCATTTTCCCCATAAGAATACATGTAAAACTGATTAATCCGTGTCAGCCGGCCAATATACAGTATACTTTAATATGCTAAACAATGTGTTTATATGAGTTTTTTAAAACATAAACGTGACGACGGCGGTGCTCGTGTAGGCTGGCGGCTAAGGAGGACAGGAGGACGGGCGTACGTGTATGGCATGGTTACACTTATCATATGAAAAGTAAAAGTAAAATGTATCTAACTTTCTTGTTCACTACCTTTTGCTACCTTAGTGTCACTTTCACTAACACTTTCACTTTCACTGGACAGCGGTCAAAGGTAATGACTGACCTCTTCTTCTACGCTAGCATCTAGGGGATGCTATGACCGCAGCGCCCCTAGTGGTTGGTATACTTGAACTAATTTACGCTACTCGTTACTTGGAATTTTATTCGTTACCTGGAACAAAAATATTCAGAGATCTCGACTCGTTACCTGGAATACTCGTTAGTGGGGATGCTTGTAAGTAGGGTTACCACTGTATGGTGAAAAAATTGATTGTGTTCATATTTAATTTAACAAGGTAAATGGTCATATTTTATATTCATTACATGAAACGTGACTTTTCAAGCATATTTTTATTTTACTGTTGGTCCGTATGGCTTATAGCTCATAAAAAATCAGAATAAAAAATTATTAGAATATTTTTATTTTTGTTTATTACAAGTCTGAGTAAATTACTGTTCAGACAGAATCAACATTAATACAACAGGGCTTGAAATACAGTGTAGTGAATACAAAACATGACTTTTTTCCACCATATTCTGTTTTTTAGCTGTACTGATATAAGGCAGAAGCTTATATTTAAGCTATTACTAAAGATCAAATGTAATGAAAATCACATCCTATTCTGTCAGGTTCTCCAACTCATTTCACAATCAAGATCTACAATTTCACTGTTCTATAATATTACACTACTCTTCAGTTTTAGACTGCATCACCTTATTAGAGACAACAATCAGAATAGAGGAACAATGCAAAAAGTTTGTTTATTATGACGCTACATTGAAAAAGACCCAAAAATAACATCTAGACGAGATGTTTGTGCAGGTACTACAAAGGCGGATTGCACTCATGGTCACATCATTGCAAAAACGTGCAGATAAAATGACAGGGCACACTTTCTGAGCCCTGCATTTTCTAGCCATCTGTTTTCTGGAGATGCTAAGATGAAAGGACTGGGAGCGGTGCCTCAGCCTCTCTGGCTCTCTGCAGCATCAGACCCCTGCGAGTGCAGCCACTTTAACACCAGCAAGAACAAAGTCTACATTTATCCAGCACTTTACACCAGAGAGACAGAGAAGGAGCAGGAGAGAAGGGGAGGTGGGGGGGGGGGATTGGAGAGTTGTGATGTCTTGAAGTCCTCTGAAAATAAGCAGCACTCTACGAAGAGAGATGGGCCAACTAAGTCCCTCTGAACACCTGTTTTGTAACAGGAGAACACCAGTTGAAATATAGCTGACAGGCTACTGTTGATGGCAATAAGAGATATCAGTAGCAGGTAGCGTAGGCTGCAAAGCGGATGCAACCAGGCATGAGAAATGGCTCTTCAGCTAAGGTATGCTTTCCAATGTGGGAAAAAAAAGGAAGAGTCGAGAAAAAACTGGCACAAACAACAGTTTGTAGGCACACACGCACATATACACACACACACACATACACACATTTATAGGTGCATGTTGCAAAAGCCTTTTGCACGTCTCTGTCCTGTGGGGCTGTTGCTTTCCCTCTGTGTAAGCAAAACTGACATCCTTTATGAAAGATTTATAAGGCTAAGATGCAAACGATGGAGCAGGAGCTTCTCCAGGGAAAGCAAGCCTCCATCTGTGAGCACACTTTCCTGTTCACAGGTAGGCTTAAACCAGGCTCTGTATCTTACCTGGGCAGCCTGCTAGCTATGGCTCACTAAATAAGCCCACTTTAACTCTTTCTGCTATTTACTCAAATTGTACCCTTCAGTAAAAACAGCCAATCAAAACCCTTTTTTATGGACATAAATGGAGATGGACAGAATAACCATTTCATAGTGACTTCAAATATGTTTTGGAAATGTTAGCTTGGGTATAAGTTCCAGGATAATAGGTCATTCCCAGAAGATGTCTTATAAAGGCCTACTTTGTTTGCAAGACAAGATTTGGGATTTGGCAAAGCCAAAAGCACCTTTGCATGCCTAGAAGCTTTCTGTGGTTTCACACACATTCCATTACTGCAGATAATGCTATGTCATTTTATCATTTTATGATAAGTTCTATGATACTGGTAAATGTTTCTACCTGGGTTCTAGCCTTGGCAAGGTGGGAGTTATCGGAAGCATATAACCTAAAAGAAGAAGAAGAAGAAGAAGAAGGTGGTTTTGCTGCTCCGAGAGCCACTGCAGAGCTCAGTACTTTCCCTTCCAGTGAGTTTTTCATTTTCCATCATGCAGACTCAGAAACAGCCAGGAGGCCTTTGGGAAGTATGATCAGGACAGAGATGCATGATTCGGCTACTAAAATTTGTCCATTTTAGTGTCATTGCATGTCTATTCTGTACCGACCAATAACAGTTCATGGATTTCGACCCCAGCTGACAGTGAGATTCAACACAATGTGTGTGGTTGTTCATTTTCTCCACTATTACCTCACATTTTTCACCAAAGACAGGTGTGCTGAAGCCTTAAGAATAGAGGTTGAAGGATCAATAGGCTATGTATCGGTTAATTTTCAGCACAAAGGATCATTTGGCTGATCTTGAGATCTGATCAGATCATATAATAATCTGCGAGTTGCTGCAGAATTGTGCAAAGTCATAGGATGCTGCAGTTCCTCATTTAACTAGAAAATGTACATTAATAAGCATGTCGGTAAATGTACCAATATAGCCAGTTTGGCTCAACTATCTGTTTTTGATACAGACAGTGCTGAAAATAGCCTCATGCTTGTACAGCACGCTATACTGATTTCTCAAATATTTCCTTCACACAAACAATGCACAATGATGCACAATGATATCATTTACTCTGCTAAAACATCTGTATTTGATCAATTTACTGCATTTGTAACCTTTTTAATTTGGCCACAATGTTAATCCAGTTAGAATTCAGTCTCAATGTCTACATTATATAAAATGTTTATGTGTTAGCATTGGCAGTTATGTGCATGAAAAAATATTATCTCAGTCTAGAATTCCCAAATCGGTGCATCCCTACATTAACATTAGCAGAACTATGACCCAGTAATGTAGATGTGAAGCTTTATTCTAGTAAAAACATATTAAACACTCACTTCCCCCATAAAGAAATGCTTTATCTACATCTGCGGGGAGACTGAAACTTAATGCCATATTACCAGTGATATCAGGTTGCTATGACCTGCAATCCAGCAATACTTATGTACTGTAATATTTCCAAAGAGCAAAGAAAATACTATCTGAGTTTTATAAAAACAAAAATATATGGCCGGAAGCGGGAAAATTAATTGCTAAAATGGTCTTTGATGCTCAGAGTTTTAAGAGAATAATTTATGTTTTGCACATTAGCTAGTCTTATGGGAATAAACAATGTCATTTGAAAGCAGCCTGTGAATATGCATGAATTTATGTTTCAAAATATGTTACAAATAAAAGGTCGTAACCTACAGCTGTCAACACAGGTTCTATTAACATCATTTTGGAATTAATCTTAGTGGGGTTTATGTATTGTTTTACTGTAAGTGAAGCATGAAATAACACAAACGTGTATAAAAATGTGAGTTAAAAATACAGTAAAATAGGAAAACAAAAACCTCTAAAATAATACTGCATTGTTTTAAGGTCAACGTATAATAATTATTATTAAATTGTTATTATTCATAAAAATATATACAGATTTTGTGTAAAATGTATATCCTATCATCTTTGTGATGTTGAGGGGGGGCTGTGTTTCTGTTTTTATTGGCTAGCTCTGCCTGGGCCTCCGCAACAGAACACCATAAATTTACAAAGCCAATTTCCCAATGCCCACTCCTCTCTTCTCTCCCACTCACTTCTTATTCTCATAAATGAATAGCTGTTTCTAATAAATGAATAAGTGAGTTTGGGCCCTGGAGAGCCTCTTTCAGCATCTCCTGCCTGAGAGGGTAGAAGGAGAATAAAGAAGGCTTTGTGGGGTAAATCAGAAACACACACTCACACATACGCGCACAAATACACACTCAAACCCCCTCCTCCCAGTTTCCCAGGGCACCCACTCTCATCACCTACTCCCATCAAACCCTCAGAACAATCCTGTCCCCAAGTTCAAAGACAGATGCACTTGCCTCTTTCATGAATTTTTCAATTGAGACCTTCCCCCAAAAATACTCCAAATGCTCCAAACATCAACAACACAACATGTCAACTGCTCCAGACTGAGGACTCTTCACAAAGACAACAGAGCAGCTCCTCTCCCACGACATCACATTAGCACTGGCCACAAGCTGTGGGCTGTGTGAGAGAGCGAGGTCTACCCTATTCTGTTCCTGACCTCAATCTCTGTGTTATGAGCCAGATCTGCTGACAGGAGTACACTATGAAGCTAGGTGAGCATGGCAATTTGTTCTTGGTAGTGCTTGAGTCAAATGTTGGTTGTCTGGATTAGCAGCCCAACAATGACAATAAAAGAAAGATATACTGTGGATGGATGGATGGATATACTGTGGATGGATACTGTGGATGGATGGATGGATGGATGGTGGATAGATGGCTAGCTAGCTAGCTAGCCATCCATCCATCCATCCATCCATCCATCCATCCACAGTATATTTAAGCAATAGAACACGAGAGGGAGTGTGTTATCGCGAATAACATCACGGCTGTGATTTGGTCGTAGGCACGAGCCGAAGGCGAGTGCCGT
>BRDA01083187.1:925-26961 GCA_036984385.1 Crenuchus spilurus | reverse complement strand
GCGTTTTTTTGTGTTAAAAAAAAAAAAACGGTCGGGTGCTTTTTAGAGGGTCGGGCGGGGATGATCACCAATTCTTTTTTTTTACTTGGCCTAATCCAAAATTCCATATCAATACATCTGTACTTCATGAGTATCTTTAATGTATCAAATTGTTGGCAACATATAGAGATGTATGTCACATCAGCCTCAGTGACAGGAAATGCACATCTACTGTTTGGTAAAAAATGAGATTTCATAATTCAATTCAAAAAAGTAAATGTTGACACTGTTTGAACAGTGATTTTCCTTTAAATAAAATATTTTAATAATTTGAGATTCAGGACGTACTTCGGCTATAAGCCACAATGTGTAATGTGTAATGAATATAAAATAGGACAGTTTACCTTTTTTGAAAGGTATTTTTGATAGCTTTGATACCTTTGATACCTTGATACCTCCGTATTTTTGAACACATAAGCTTTTCCACATGTTCTAATTTTTGATGTAGTACTGTAGACTAAGATCAAACCACACACGTCTGCTGTTTCTAAATAACACCTTTGTGTACAGTACTCTGTTCTCACCTTTCTCCAGGTAGTCCAGGGCGGTGTCTCTGGTCCCAGGTGAGAGGTCCACCCAGCGGTTACTATAGTCCAGATAACGGATGGACAGAGCTGTTGGAGACATTCTGATCATTGTCTGCTCCGCACATCCAAAAGGAGCCCTGATCAGCTTCTCCACTTTAGATGGTGACAGTAAAGGCATAGCAGCTGCCACACCAAACACCTCGTCTGCTCCACAGGAAGGGAATTGAGATTAATAATGAATTAAGAGACAGTCATTAAATCAGATTCATCAGTGATTCAACCTCAAACATAGATTCTCAAAATGGTTTTTGAGCCATCAATTCTTTAATAGGTCCACCCACAAAGATGTTTTTTTTCATAGCGCTGGCCTCAATTGGTCATTTTTGTGGCTCTATCCACAAACACGTTCCTTTATTACTCCAAATACAATTGTGTTTTGAGGCTCCACCCACAAATGTGTTCTTTTATAGCTCCGCCCACATGTATGTTGTTTATAGCTCAACTTTAAATCTGTTCTTTAATAGTTTATTAATACAGTAGCTTCTCCTTTGAGGCTTTACAGTTACAAGAGAACATATTTGTGAGCAGAGCTACTAAAGAATACACAACATACCTTCAATTTTGATGAACAAGTTGGTGTCAGAGGAAGGAACTGTGTTGTTTGGAAAGTCTCCATTAATGTGAATAATTCTGTCCTGCCGGCCTGTATGAGTGTAATTTAAGAGACATTATGTGAGTCTTTTCAATATGGATATGAAACACAGCTGTGATTATATTTTACATAAACAATACTAAAGCATGAACAATCACTCACCATCCAGATTAACAGTTTCAGTCACTTCATTTCGCATAGCTACTCCTTCAGTCTGCAAAAAAAGAGAGGAGGTCCATCACATCTGCATAGCAATGTACATAATTGATAAAGTCAAATGCAGCTGATCAGCGAAGACATGACTGTTCTTTTGTACATTTTTATAGGAATAAATCATCATCAAGTCTATTTAAGATAAAAACCCAATTCAATGTGTAGGGTCTTATGCATGCAGGTAGTTAGTAATATGTTAATTGACTGAGTTTTCTGTTACTGCTTTGCATTATCGACTACGAAATTGGGAAACTTTCACAATTACATACCAAGCTCTGCCTCTCTTACCATCACCAGCAGTGTTTTCTGAACAGCGTCCAAGTCCATTTCCAAATCTCTGTCAAAGAGTTTTATGGTGATGGGAATTTCACCTTCTTTCAGCGGAACAGCAGAGAAGGTCACTGTCTCTGAGGATGAACCGGCCACTGTGACGTTGACATAGAAAATACTGGATGAAGATCCAGGAGAACACAGACCGTCTACTTGCTGCATATGAACTGCAACCTGTACATGTGAGAACAAATATATGGTTAAATTCTTATGATGTTGTGGATTTATTTTCAAACATTCTTTATGGGGTGGGGTGAGGGGCCCACCCCATAAGAGTCAGAGTCAGGGAGATATCTTACAATAAAATGTACTAGTCAGCATGAGGTCTCAGAACCAATCACAGTCAGGATGAAGTCTCAGAACCAATCACAGTCAGGATGAAGTCTCAGAACCAATCACAGTCAGGATGAAGTCTTAGAACCAATCACAGTCAGCATGAGGTCTCAGAACCAATCACAGTCAGGATGAAGTCTCAGAAACAATCACAGCCAGGATGAAGTCTCAGAACCAATCACAGCCAGGATGAAGTCTCAGAACCAATCACAGCCAGGATGAAGTCTTAAAACCAATCACAGCCAGGATGAGGTGTCAGAACCAATCACAGCCAGGATGAAGTCTCAGAAACAATCACAGTCAGGATGAAGTCTCAGAACCAATCACAGCCAGGATGAAGTCTCAGAACCAATCACAGCCAGGATGAAGTCTTAGAAACAATCACAGTCAGGATGAAGTCTTAGAACCAATCACAGTCAGGATGAAGTCTCAGAACCAATCACAGTCAGGATGAAGTCTTAGAACCAATCACAGCCAGGATGAAGTCTCAGAACCAATCACAGTCAGGATGAAGTCTCAGAACCAATCACAGCCAGGATGAAGTCTCAGAACCAATCACAGCCAGGATGAAGTCTTAGAACCAATCACAGCCAGGATGAAGTCTTAGAACCAATCACAGCCAGGATGAGGTGTCAGAACCAATCACAGCCAGGATGAAGTCTCAGAACCAATCACAGCCAGGATGAAGTCTTAGAACCAATCACAGCCAGGATGAGGTCTCAGAAACAATCACAGTCAGGATGAAGTCTTAGAACCAATCACAGTCAGGATGAAGTCTTAGAACCAATCACAGTCAGGATGAAGTCTCAGAACCAATCACAGCCAGGATGAGGTGTCAGAACCAATCACAGTCAGGATGAAGTGTCAGAACCAATCACAGTCAGGATGAAGTCTCAGAACCAATCACAGTCAGGATGAGGTCTCAGAACCAATCACAGTCAGGATGAGGTCTCAGAACCAATCACAGCCAGGATGAAGTCTCAGAACCAATCATAGTCAGGATGAAGTCTCAGAACCAATCACAGTCAGGATGAAGTCTCAGAACCAATCACAGTCAGGATGAAGTGAGATTGCACATATGTTCTAATGTTTGTATTTAACTAACCTTTCTCTCCTTATGGTCATAATTGTAGATGACCACAGGAAGGGCCAGCTGTTCATTGCGTTTGACAGAGTAAGGAAGTCTCAGAGCGATAAACACTGGCTTAAACACACGGATGTCCAAAGGATCAGCCACACAAAAACCTGAAAATGATACAACATTAATGTTTAACATTTACTTTTAACATCTGTGTTAATGAAAGTGGTGACTATAAGTACTAGGGGTTATATACTATATAGTTTATAGACTATAAGGGGTTTCCATGGAAAAGAAAACGCTGGGAGCCGCAAATACTGTTTGACATCTAAAATGAAGATAACACTGTATATACTGTTTTTTTACTTCTACGTTTTGTATGTACAGCTATAACTAGTGCATTGTTTAAGAAATCTATGAAGTGCTACAGAGAAAAATGAATTGTTTTTATGTAATGAACACATTTTGAACATTTTGATATGGTGCTTGAACATAAATTAAATTATTATAATCAAAAATATATATTTAAAACGTTACTTTCATATTATGATTTATATTTTATTAAGAAATACTAGTTGCTATTAATGATGTGCTAATAATAACTATTAAGTGTTAATATGAATAATAAAAATAATATTCATCATTAATAAAATATTAATAAAATATATATTATTATTAAATATTAATAAACTGTTAAAAGCCTGTAGCATAAAATTATCACCCAATTCTGTTATTAGTCAACTTCACTCCAATTCATTACCACCAATTTGACACTTATGTTTGGACTGTATAGTCAGCAGACCTCATTTACATAAAATTATACCTCATTTCTGAGTAAATATAAGCAGAAATTCTGAATTATTTTGACAATAGTTACACTTAGAGACCTGTAAATGGATGGCTTATCACAGACCGGTAGACGCACACACAGAGACACAGATTCAGATGTTAATGTAAATGTTTTAATATGAAATCTCTGAAATTAAAAGACGTCTAGTTGACGTGACACACACAGAACTAACGCTCAACATGTTAACAACTTACAGTGGCAGGTGAACACGAACTGTGGGCCAGCTTGCAAAACACCAGTTTACAAGTCCAAATGCTGTTTGATGGAGCGACAGTGGAGACGGCCAATCACAGTTAGCAAGGAACGGCAGAGCCAATCGGTGGGCTTGTGAGCAGTCTAAAGTGAAACAGGATTCAGATTGGGTGGCTTGGATTTCTGCTGGGTCCTTGTGCTCGACTCATCTCCATTTAATATAGCGTAGCATTGTTTTTAGACGGTATAAATTGCAGGGGACCAAAACTGTCTTTTGAAAAAGTGCAGGGGACGTGTCCCTGCTGTCACCCCACCAAATTACGTCTGTACACACGGAGCCGCAGCATAAGGATGAAAGAGCCGCATGCAGCTCTGGAGCCGTGGGTTGCCGACCCCTGTACTAAATGAATGTGCCACAGTGTTGCATAATAAGTACAAAATTAGCCATTGGGGGTGCTTTCTTAGCATTTGGTAAAACATGACTTGTGAGTGGGTGGAGCTAATGTATGTAAATACTTTGGTTTCTGTGTCATTATAAAATTTGAAATAGACTTTCTTTGCAGATTAGTTTTCTGTATATACAGAGTATGGACTGAGGAGTGGTCAGAAACTCTAACTGCAGATCCGACCTCCTGTATGCCAAATTTTGTCCCGCCCAGTTTTAAATGCATTATGGAGTATTGCCATGGTAAAAGGTAGTATTTGTCTGGGCGTGGCCTCTGGCTTACCATGTAAGGAAGACAGACTGATGGCCTGGATCTCCCATGTAGTGATGGAGTCAGGACTGGCCAATGTGTGTCTGAAATAATAATCACAGAAATCATTCAGTCTAACCATGTAAGTGTAACTATTCACCACAGTCCCAGTCAACAACAGCATAGTTACTACACAGTAAATCTGTCAGTCTCACTTTACACTTTATGAAATTTATCTTTTGGTCAGAACATGCATCCCAACCACAGGTCAATTTACAACAGGCCTTCTAAACAGTCTTGTTGACTATAATTGACAGAGTGCACATTTATGACCATCAAAACCTTCAGCCAACCTTTATTCACCTCACATTGACAGAATAAAAGGTACAGCCTAGATCCATTGTAGTCCAGTATTGTCCACATTAAAGGAACAATAAGGTCCCCTTAAAGGAGACATATTATAGAAAAAAATCTTTTTTACAGTGGTTTACACATATATTTGGGGACCTGGAGTGCCTACCAACCCACTAACTGTTCTAAAAAAATCCAAACAGTTTTTGTGGGCTGTCTGGGCCTGAAAACATGAAATCTAATGATGATCCCAGATTGAGCTCCCTTTATAGTGACATAAGCTGACTTTTAGTGATGCCCCCACCGGTGCAACATTACCAGTCAGTCATTTTATATTTACACATAGTTAGATACAGAGAAACAACCTGCACATCAACAAAAACCAGGAGAGTGGATTCTGATTGATTTTGATGGCAATATCAAACTAATGTTGGCAAAAACGTAGACTTGAACTTTGATCTTCAATATCATCAAAACCTCGGCTGCGATGAATGGTTTTATGATTTTTGTGGTGCTGTGGTTTTTGGACATGTTGTGCTATTGTTGAGCTCTGCTGGCTGGACTGCAGTGAGGTTTTCATAGACTGGATCTGTATCTCTAAAATGTGTCTGTGTGAGTTTAGTTGTGGTCTTCAAAATGACGTTAATATCTTATTCATCAGCATCTTATTCCACCTTCAGTGAGGCAACAGTGGTGTGTGTGTGTGTGTGTGTATGTGTGTGTCTGTGAGAGAGAGAGAGACAGAGAAAGAGTATAAGAAGTCTCCACCTTAAATGACGCAGGGTTAGTGTTAATTCTAGCAGATCCAGGCCCCCCATCTTACACCATTAATAAATATTATTTCCTTTAATATTTAAGGGAAAATCTAATTCCAGACTTTTCAAGGACACGCCCCACACTTGGGGCCTTGGTAACTCAGTCCCACTGCGACTCCCTGCTGATGAATAAGAATCTTCAGCTTCATTGGTTGTTTCCTCAGTCAAATCTGAGTTATTTTACATTTTTGATAGCTATGGATTACTGGTGTGTGTGTGTGTGTGTGTGTTAGTGAACTCTGTTTTCCTCTCAGTTTTTAAGTTAATTCAGGTCATATTAAATTATTCACTGATGTCTGCATAGAAGGGTAGAGATGAAAAATGTCCAGATGTGGTTTTACACATTTAAAACCATTTTTTGATCATTGTGCTCTTCATTAAACAAACCGTTTTACCTTTTATGGTAAGCTCATAAATAATTTATAATGAGCTATGCTCTGATTGGTCATTGAAGCATTCACACATACTCATCCAGGACTAATTCTTCTCAGATTTGATGCTGTGAAAGACAAAATGATACATTTAACTAAAGTTTAAGTTGATCTGGACCTAAAATAGCTCATCTTCACTCTGTCTCATGGTATTTCTCCCATTTTAGGATCTCCTTTAAGTCTCCTGAGACATCAGAGAGCAACATTTGAGCAGTACAATGGCATAATGAAGAGTGTATGTGTCAGTTACTTACTCTTTTTCTCTTGTCACTTCAATTTCCTTGAACTCAAAGCTGGGTGGAAAGTTCTGGCGAATGCTATGCACCTCATTACTAAAGAAGTCTTCAATTATACCAGCACTAGCAGCTGCGAAGGAAAAGAGAACAAAATTGAAGGCAGAAAAGACTGTTTAATGCTACAGTTCTTCAGATTTATGGATACATCTACAGTATATTCACGTTTCCTCTGCAGTAATGACAGCATTCCCATAAATGCTTCATGTCTGCTGAGACCAAAATGAGAAATGCAGTTCTGAGGCTGATTCTTGTGGTGTTTTCACACTAAAGTTGTTTTCCAGATTCAGGAATGTTTGGTATGTTTGGTGAACTGTGAAAACTGTTATGATACCAGAAAGTTGTCCACAGAAACAATCTCTCTCTGGCCCTCCTGAATTTGGTGGTCTGGAGTTCTCTGGTGTGGTCTGCTAAGCGTGTGGTAGCACTCAGCTCCCAGAGGTCTGTGTAGGGTTGTGTAATGTGACTGCTTTGACTTATCGCATTACTTTCCTTTTCAAGTATGGTGGCGGTGCATGTACAATGTATGCCTTACAAACCCTTCCCAAACTCTAACAAATGCTGCATCATTATTTATCCTCTTTCCATGTAAAGTGGGTGAGGATAACAGTAAGTAAAGCTTACATGAGCTTTCACTAACCAATCACAAGACTTCGCCCACATAGCTCTGACTCAGGGCTGTGTGCATTACCACAGCAATATAAACAAAAAGAGTAAAGGAGTAACGATCATCCTGCTGTTTGTTACATTATGTGAATTTAATTATGTAGATTAATGTAACCACAGCTGTCAAAATACATAAGCAAGGACATACACAAGATAAACATGAAAGAAAAAAAACACTTGGTATGTACTAAGATAGCAACAATACTTCACACAAAGTGTGTAGACACAGCAGGGTTTGAACAGTGACACATAAATGAGACACAGGTGAACATGATCAATACTCCAGCGAGTGAGATCTGACAGTCCTTCTGTGATTGGCTGGGGACTTGGGGTGTTAACTGGAGTTCCAGATACATTCTGGGAAGTGAAGTGTTGTAAGGCAGACCTGGGCATTGTACTACCCGCAGGCCACATCCTGACCGCTGACTCTATCCGACCGGCCCAGGAGCAGCACTACACAGTAAATCTGCCAGTGTTAAATCAACACTATTAGAGTTAAATTAACACTGATAGTGTTAGATTTTGGCACCCTCAGTGTTAATTTAACTCTAATAGTGTTGCTTTAACACTGTCAGATTTACTGTGTACTGCCTGAAAACAAATAGCGGCCGAGAACGAGTACACAAAATATATGGCGTTATTTCTCTGCCAAGTCACACTTTTTAAATGCGAGAGTGCGATTCACGCAGCAGCACTCACATATTGTCTTTGTTCTGATGCAAAATATACATGTGCTCACTCATGTTTACTCTGCTCTCACTGAGACTGCTCGCGCGCTCAGATATATCCTCTCCTACTCTTCTTCTTTGGTGTAGTGGAGCGTACGTGCGCACTCAAACGCTTCCCACGTCATCAGCCAATCAGAAAGCAGTACTAGATTTTGACCAATAACATTGGTCCTGCTGATCCTGTACATTTTCATTGGTTGGGAAAGGCGCGATGAACACATCTGTATCTTGCTTCACCATGGATCGTCAGAGTCAGCGGCCTCAGTTTCTGCGATTAATTACTTAAGTACACACACAGCACAGCACAGCCGCACACACGCACACGCGCACAGCACAGCACAGCACAGCACAGCACACACACACACACACACACACACACACACACACACACACACACACACAACTATTTATTTCTTTATTAATTTCACAAAGAAGTGACCCTAAGGTTGCATATCTTCTGTCAGAAATCAACTACAGCCTGTGTGTGAGCTAAGTTGTTTCATCAGTATGGTGATCGTTAAAGTGTTTTGTACTGTATCACGTGTCATCTATCTAACCATCCCAAAAATAATAATTTGGTGATATCTCATGTAATGATGCGCAATAATTTAGGAAAAACCTCTGTCTCTCTGATCTTTTATTACTGAACTGTAATGCATTTTTGATGAATGTGATTTTTTAATTTAGAGGAGCAGCAGGAACAATTGGCTGATGACTTATGGCGGTGTTTTTGCAGAGAATTGTGAGCGTGAGAGCATAAAAAGATTTGTGAGTGCATGGGTAATATTTGAGTGTGTATGCACCCTCCACTAAGAAGAAGAATAAGTGTGTGCGAGAGCAGGATATATTTGTAATGTTTCACTGACTTGTTTACAAAGGGATATTATATATACTGTATACAGTATATATGTAATGGGCAGAACTGAGTTAAGCATAATAGTCTGGCCCTCTCAAACTTCTGATTTCTCATGTGGCCCTTTGGGAAAATTAATTGTCCACCCCTTCCGTAAAGGAATGGCAGAGACAGGAGATGTGACAATTGACTTTATATTGTCAAAGTCATAGATTACCATTCACACACACACACACACACACACACACACACACACACACACACACACACACACACATATATATATATATATATATATATATATATATATATATATATACTCAAAATTCCAAATGACTGCTTGATCGATGCAAAAGCATTTAACAAGTGATCTCAGACATCGGAATGTGACTGTCATTTTTTACTTCTTCTACTCACTCCTGCTATGACTGCTTCTCATGTCCTCCAGCCTCTTCTTCTCTCTCAGCTTCATAGCGAACTGGCAGCACTTCAGGAAGGCCTCCACACATGCATGGCTTTGCTTTATGCTTATTCTTTTTCCACGTTCCTCACAACTCAGCTGCATGGGGATCAGCGTTAGGCCTTGACGGCAGCACTTCTGCAGACCTTCATCTTTGAATTCAGATTCTACAGCAAACAAGGTCTGACATTTTTAAAGAAGACATGGTGCACAAAACAGCTAAAAGTGAGAAAAGCATGGACAGTGAGTTTCCCACCTTTTTCATTCATTTCCTTCTGGAGATCTAAAGCACGTCTGTGCCGTCTGAAACCTGACTCACAGCCAAAACCTTCAGATGAAATAAGAGAACTTATTGATATCATACAATAAAGACCACATGCACAACATGTCAAAACAATTTGCTGGCAATGTAAATATTTATGAAGGTAATGACCTTTCCTCATCTTAGAATTGAGTGTATTAGAGTGAGAGATGAAAGCCAGCCCAGCATCATTAAACACTGCTGCAGTGTCCACACCACCACCGTATGAACAGCCCAGATCATAAGACTGCATAGCAGAGAAAACCTGGAGAAACAAGAGACACACTGACTAGAAATCTGTGCACTTAATTTATATATAATTTTATACTCAACAGGTATATAATAACACTATATATATATTTATATAAAGGTGGGGTGGTACCTGTTTAGGGGTCAGTTTGTTTTGGACATTCAGGGCATAGATGGCCTTGTCCACAGCTAGTAAAGCCACTTTCGCACTCTGGTCCCCCACATTAATTTTCAGACGTATAAAACTGTTTGGACTGTAAAAATCTTTTGAATCCTTTAGTTGTACTTCAATCTAGAAAAGAACAAGAAAAGCAATTCAATCCTGAGTATTCAGTGTTACGTTAAATTCAGTTCCCCTTTCAGTAACCTGGTGTTACAGTGAATACAGTTCAGTAAACCAGCATTATAATGAATTCAGTTGTAAAAATCAATGTCTGTGTACCTTTTTCTCACACACATCTTTCACATCCACCCACACTGAGTCTGCTATGATGTCACCATTAGTGTGGTGATAATATCCAATAAGACGGAAGGATGGAATCATTTCTGAACTGATCGGGATGTCCACTTTAGTAAAATCTCCTGTTACACAAGAATCTGATTTTATTACAACTCCTTTACTGACCACCTGAAGGGAACACACACACACACACACAAAGAGAGAGAGAAACAGAAAGAGACAGAGAGAGAGATGCTACGTTATATATTTAGATATAAAATCAACTTGGAAATAATATAACAAATTACACTGCTAGTGAAAACAACTTCAGTGTAGTTTAAATATCTAATATTTCTCATTTTGAGAGCACTGTAAGGATTTTATAAAACTGTTTAACTAATTATTGATTTTTCTTTAGTAAAGTTCTCACTCTACTAGAAGGTAAATTTGCTTCCTTTAAGATAAATTCTTAAAAAATTAAAATACAAATAATTAATATTCATTTATAATGAATTACATTATGCATCTTCTTATGAATGTTTCTTACCATGTAGTAAATATGTTTATCTTCCAGCTGGCCATTGACAACATGGAAACCTACATTCAGACTGTCTCCAGGTGACAAGACCTTACTGTTCACACTTATATACAGGAAGCTGTTAATGCTGGAAGTGGCCTGAAGCACTTCTTTCGTTGATTTAACACCATCCACTGTTACCTGTCACATAGACATAAAATTTGTAATTTTATAAACAGTATTTTCACTGAACTGTCTGACCTCATGTTTAAAGGGCTTGTATCACTGACAAAAACTACTTTTTCCTTGTTTTTTACAAAGCGTTTAAATAAATGTGTTACTTAAATAAATATGACGTGAACCTTGTTAAAGATATCATTCACTCCAAACAGTTCATATATGGAAACTGCCAAAACAGCCTGTTTCAAATTCACTGTTGTGATGTCACAGAAACCAGCATATTTGCATATATCTGCTTATTCAGCCTATAAAAGTGCCATGACTTTTACATTGAAGGATTTCAGCCTTGACTGCTTTTTGAATCATACTGAGTACAGGGAAGCCAATCAATCAAAACAAAGACAGCTTACACATATCAGCCTTAAAGGTAATATCCACTGAAATTACCTTTTTAAAAACACAGTTTTGGTCCCCTGCAATTTTTACTGTCCAAAAACAATGTTACAATATACGGTATTAAATGGAGATAGGGCATGCACTAGGACCCAGTGGAAAACAGGCCACTCAAGATGAAGCGTTTTTTCCTTTTAGAGTGACAAGCTCATCGATTGGCTCTGCTGTTTGTTGCTAATGTGTGATTGGCTGTCCCTGCTATATATATATAATTGTAGATATTATTTTATGGAAATGAGGTCTATTGACCATTCTAAACACAAGTGTAAAAGTGGTAATGAGTTGATGTTGTCTAACAAGATGAAACACAAAATTGGGTGATAATTTTATTCTACATGCTTTTAACAGTTTATTAATATTAAATAACATAATATTTTATTAATGATTAATATTCATAACAATTATTACTAATAGTTATGTTGTATTAATAGAAATTGCTGATCCGAACAACCAATGATTTAAAAAGGAAAATCATGAAAATGATCAGGGTTGCCCAAACTTTTTCATACCACTGTTTAGGTTCACTGGTGGGATTAAAGAGTAAATAAAAGAGATTTATTTGTTACTGAACATGTGACATCACCACCACTCTGAATACGCTGAGTCAAAGAAATTGAACCATCGCACATCAAACCAACCTGACAGCATGAACAAGTAATCTATTCCCAGTACAAAATAATAATTCTTTATTCTAAATATTTAAAACACTGACCTCCACAGATATGGATGGAGGTGTTTGTTCTAGGTTGAAAGGGAAAGTAACTGTTCCCTCATCATTTGTTTTCAACTCTTTGATTTTCTCTGCAGTTTTGGGTATGCTGATTTTTACTTGAACGTTTTCAGCTGGCAGACCATTTGGAGTGCGTACTACAACCTAATAAAGTAGATAAACAGGTTAACTGCACCAATAATGCACATTTTACTTGTAGAAAATAAAGTAGAAAATAATGAGGTAGAAGATGAATAATTCAAGAACTCTTACCACAGCATGAAGAGGCATTTGAGGGATGTAAAATGATCTTGTTCTGGACAGGTCCACCTGGTACTTCTGAGATACAATAGGCAGGAAAATCTCTGTCTCCTGTATCTCACCACCTAACAAACAGTCATTTTACATTAAGAATGTAAGAGACTCAGATGATTTATATCACTGCTCACATTCTCTGTCTGAAGTTAACCCAAGTATTAGTGTTTTTATACAACTACTACATTAAATAAATACAAAATTATGATTTTTTTTGGTAAAAGAACCCTTCAAGGATGATCGGAAAATATGTTTCATGGTTTGTTGATATGATAATTAAATGTTAATTCTAACTGAAGATATAGCAGAATCTTTAATTAGCACATTTAAAATAGTCAGAAAAGAAACTTAAGTAGAAAAAAGAAGGTTTCAGCTTTCATATGACTACTTCCATTTGCCTGATCATAGAAAACAAGAAAGTAATGTGTGACGTTCACTCTGATGCAGCGTCCACAGTTACGCCCCAGTTGTCTACATGTCACGTGTCTGCCTTGTCTCATTGAAGTTGTCTTCCACCTGTGTCCAGCTAATTAAGAGCCATTAAAAGGAACCCTCATGTGTCATGTCTTTGTCGGTTATTCTGTTTATCTACCTGTGTTTGTGTTCATATAAAAGTAAAAGCCCTCAAGCTTGTTTGTTTTGAGTCTGTGTTAATAAAGTCTTTGAGTTTGAAACGTCCACTGCCTCCCACACAGTAAATCTGCCAGTGTTAAATCAACACTATTAGAGTTAAATTAACACTGAGAGTGTTAAATTTTTACACCCTCAGTGTTAATTTAACTCTAATAGTGTTGATTTAACACTGGCAGATTTACTGTGCAGTCTCCTCATGTCAGCTTTGGACCATAACATAATGAAGTATGTAGAATAAAATTACATGGACATCATGCCAAAATGTGCACATGAGGTGGGTTTTTAATGGTGTAGTTTGAGTTCAGTTGGTTAGTTGATGCTGCTTAGAAATGACTGAAGGAACAGGACTGTGATTAGAGTACAGAATAAACATGTGAAGTCTGTGTTTCTGCCCTTTAAAGGAGAGATCATGTTAATGTATTTACTGATTATGTCTGTGACAGTAACAGCAACGTAGAACTGTGCTCCACTCTCAGACAGGTCATCCAGGATTACAGGCCGGAGTTTCTGACGGATGTCCAACAGTTTAAGGGTCACTTCAGCTTCACCTTCTTTTACCTGAACAAAAAACGTTATTTGCAGTAAAAATAAATAAATAATCACACACACACACACACACACACACACACACACACACACACACACACACACACACACACACACACAACAGCTTACCTCCACCAATTTACCGTAGTTTAGCTCCAAGCATTTACTGTATATCAGTTCATCTGCACACACTCTGTTGACACTGTGGCATAAAACCATGTCAACCAAAGGCCTTTTAAGGTTTCAGAATGAAAGTACATAATGTCACTTACAGGTCCAGTTATCTCCAGGCCTTTTATGAATATGATGTCAGCAGATTCATGTCTTATTCCAAAGCGGCAGTGGAATCCTCCACTGATAGTTTTTCCATATGAATACCTGGTGATTGATTACAGTTTGTTTATTAAATGGATAGACAACAAAATAATAATGCAACCTCAATTCCCAAAAACTTGGAACTCTGTTTAAAATGTACATAAATGTAAATAAAAACAATGCAATGTGAGGTACAGGACTGAGCCAGGACTGTTAAGCAGCCAGAATGCTACATCAGACATGACAGGGACAACCTCTCCTAAACCTCCATCAGTTGGTCTCCTCACTTCCCAGATGTTTACAGACTGATGTTAAAAGAAGAAAGGATGATACACAATGGTTTACATGGCCCTGTCCCAACTTTTTTGAGATGCATTGCTGCCATCAAGTTCTAATTTATATTTTTCATGAAATGAAACATCTGATATGTGTTTTATATTCTATTGTGAATAAAATTTGAGTCTGTTAGATTTGCATATCATTCAATTCTGTTTTATTTACATTGATTTACATTTAAACGACATTTTTGGAACTGGAACTGCACGTGAAAAAGTCCATTATAAAAGTTACTTGAGCAAAAACACTTACGAGGCACCAATCGAGAATGTGAAGGTTTCACTTCTCAGCAGGAGATACGCAGCCTCAGGGTTGATGGACACACCAAAACTGGGAAGAACTGACAAAGCAGGTTTGGATTCTGCTGAATATCTTACACTATTTGAAATATTTTGTAAAGGATAAAGATGATAAGGTATGTCTCATGTTAAATAGTATCTAAATTACAGCAAATAAAATTTCACAAAGCAGACTATGGTGCATATATATTATGAAAAGGAGGGGAGTGTCCAAGGGCAGGGCTACAGGGTTACTAGCTACAGACATAATCTGATTGGTTACATTGAATATTTGACCAGACTTTGAGAAAATCTGATTGCCCACAGTAAAAAAACTCAGGCATGTCCAAAGGCCGGCAGTGGGCTATTTGTGGCATGTTACCATTTTTGGAATGGCCCACTATTCCTAGTTTGAACACTGGGTGTTGCTTAAAACAATCTAAAACGTTCCACATCTCCTTTCCCCCCTAAAGTAAAACAATAACAACGTTGTACCTACATTACTGTTCCTGAGCTTTTGGGTAGACATGGTGGCTCCAAAGAAATGAAAAACAGACAGAATGCAGAAGATTTCAGGCAGAGTTCAGAGGGAAGTGTGTGTGTTTAATTAGTCAGGAAACTAATTGTAATGAAGGAGTATAATGTTTAGAGACATTATGAAATGAAACATCACTCTTTCAAGTCAGGCACTGGTGTTGAATGAGATCAGAAGGCGAAACGACTAGCAGCGAGCTTGCACATTTGATTTTTATTCAGTCGTGTGTTATGAAAGTGATGATGCCAAAGACACAGCTCAGCTGTAAGGCTGTGAAGTTGCACTGCATTATACCTCAGGAAGCACTCTGCGCCAGAGCCACCTTACTGGGTAATGTAATGGCTACATATCTGTCATTACGACTATTTTCAGACTGCAGTCAAATGGCTGTCCAAACTATTGACTGTTCACATTAAGATGAAAGTCTGAACTATTTTTTGTAAGTGATGAGATCGTATTTACATCACAAACTTAACCGCTTGGTAACAATGAAGGCATCATTAACTATAGTTGGTGATGTGGCTTCAGGGTTGCCAGATTCACAGCTTTCACACAAAATTGGGATGTAAAAAATGCAGTTATGTGTAAATTGTCAGAGCTGGTTCATTGTTGGTTTTTGAAATACTTTAAAAATGTACCATGACCACCAAAAATTCTTATCGTACTACCATAGGGCTACAAGTCTGGCCTGTGACTGCACATATTTTTCTCCTTCTGGTCCCCGACAAGAAAAATTTGGACACCCCTGATCTAACTGGTCTGGTGAAATTCTAATTGGTGTTAACATTTGATTGGCTCTAGTGAAAATCTGATTGATCTGTAGAGTAAAAATAGTGAAGACAGATTGCTCACCAAACTTTTGGACTTTGAATTCTCTGACTGTTTCATTCTTCTCATCACCTCTGAAGTAAGCTTTGATCTTCCATACGCCCGGCCTAAACAATACACATTACTTTTATTGCAATTAAAGTGTTTCAGTCAGAAATCATTTTCACAAGTTTCCAGTTGATGAACCTGATCTGTGTTTGAATAAGAAACATGTATGAAGTTCAAGTTCTGCCTCTTTAATTTGGAACCATGGCTGCAAGAATAATATTCTAATGAACACTAGAACTCAATAGTCACCTAAATAGTTAAGTGAAGTTCTTTCATTTATTTTTACAGAAACAAATTGGCTATTTAGCCTATTGCTAAAGTAAAGAATCAAAACAAACCAGAAAATATAAGAAGACATACTGTGAAACATCTGGAATGTGGAAGTCCTTGGATAAAATGCCACGAGTGACAGAGTGTAACATCTTCTTGATTGTGTTTCCTTCTGAATTCTGTGTAAACGATCATCACAGTCAACATGGAGATGAGACTGAAAACACCTTCATCCGTGTTTTGAAGTTGTTAATCAATCAAAACCACATGTGAATTTGACACTTACAATGACGCGCACATAGATCATGTCTGTTTTAGGTCGCATAGCGTGGTCCAGGGCAAAAATCCTGTAACGTACTGAAACAGGCAGAATATCAGCATTTATTAATTTATTAATTCATATAGAAATAAAATGTACACATTTACAAGTTGACACATGAATTTCACAGATTTAGAATTTGCTGGCAAAATCAATGCCCTTGCTTGAGGTGACCTGACTTATTTACAAAGTTTATAACAACAAATTCTTCCCCTGATAACACAACCAGACTGCATCTATAACAGGGTCCAGTATCAATTCCCATTGCTAACAAACAGTGGAACTCAATAGTCACCTTGGTAGCCTAGTAATTTCTAACACATTATGTTAACAAAACTTCTCTCAAACTACTCAATCCTCATCCATCTTAATTAAGATCTCACAGCCTAATGGATGTGGTTTAAGACACTACAGGCAGTAATGGCAAGCTTTGTTATCTTTTTGTTATGTTATAACATAGTAATAAGCTTATGGTTATTCATACTGTGTCCTAAAACAAAAACCACTAGACTGTGAGACCTTCTTTAAGATCTGAATGAGGTTTAAGTGGGTTTACCAGTGACATATTTTCTCAGAAATGATGGGGCCATTTAGGTGACTATTGATGTCCATTGTTTTGTTTTTTTTTTTAGTTTTTTTTTATTTTAGCAATGTTAGACTCACAGCTGTTGTTCTAAAGCAACAAAAGTTGGACTCTAAACATGTCTTGACTGATTGACCACACCTGAAGTAAATGGAAAAGTGTATAAATATAATGTCTTGGTGAAACGTGGGGAAAGAGTCTAAAATGTAGAAATGAGCAACATCTCAGATCACTTAAGAGGTCCTACAGTGAGCATGATGCTGAACAGAGGTCCAGTGGAATATTTGAGGTCTCTTATCTGGAACTGGTTTACCTTTCTGTGTTGGGTTATAAATGGGCTGATCAGTCTGGATGAAGATATAGCCTCTGTGCTGGGAGACCAGAACTCGAGTGACCTGCCTCGTCTTCTTGCCAACATCACACACCAGGTTGAGATACGGAGGCTCTCCATTAGCAGAAGTCAAAGCCCCAACTTTATCTGCAGCCACCTTTTAGAAAAGTTCTCAAATTGTGAAAGTGCTACTCAGATGTGAATGCTTTTAAAGAGACCATATCATGAATATACAGTACCAGTAAAAAGTTTGGATACATTTTCATACACAGTTGGATACATTTACAAGTTTCTTACATTATAAATTAACACTGAAGTCATCCAGACTCTGAGTGAACACATTAGGAATCATGTAGTAAACTTAAAAGTGTTAAACAAACCAAAACATGTTTTAGATTTTACTTCCAAGTAGACACACAACTGATGTCTCAAACACATTAAGAGGCAAGAAATGCAAGTCATGAACTCTTGACAAGACACAGCTGTTAACTGAAAGCCATTCCAGGTGACTACCTCATAAAGCTGACTGAGAAAATGCCAAGAAAGCTGCATCTAAGCAAGAGGTGCCTACTGTGAAGAATGTCAAATATAAACATATTCTGGTTTGTTTAACACTGTTTTGTTTACTAAATAATGTGTTTATTTATGGTTTGGATGACTTTAGCATTAATCTACAATGCAGAACATTTTTAAAAATGAAAAACCACTGAATGTCCAGAAAGTGTGTCCCAACTTTTGACTGGCACTGTACACATCTGTGGGGTCTGTGACATGATTCACAGACGGAAAAGATGTGGTACAGTCAAGTGAATATTTCATGATGTGTGGAAAATGGGTTGCAAAGCAGCCGCTATTGATAGGCAAAAAGTATTGATTGCATTTGTGTGTGTAAAAGGCCATGGTGTGAAGAAAGTAGCTGAATTTGCAGATGCATTGAAGTGTGTGGCCAAAATCCCAGTCTACAGGAAATTCTGTTTCTGCCTGTATGTGAATGATGCTAGTTTGCTAGTTAATGCTAGCCTGTTCATTGTAGACATACAAAAGCCTTCAATGGCGATTGTGTGCAACGTGTGGTTCAAGCTGGAGGAGACTCTGTGATGTTCTGGGGGTATTTTAATTAGCCAGAAATTGATTGTTTGGTTGAGATGACACTACATTTGAACCACAATGAATACACTGTGCTGCTGGACAAGCACGTTTTGCCTTTTGCTCATCATCTTACTAAGGAATATAGCATTCTTATCACGTCACTTATACAATCACTTAACCAAGGACTTCATGGTTGAACAACAAGTATCCCGCCACTCTTAAGCCAAAAAGCTCAAGAAAGGTTGATTGGAATATGTCAGAAGGGATTTAGTTAGGCCTGAGTTCTATGGAGCGACAAAACAAAACTGGAACTGTTTGGCCATATGGATCAGCGGTTTGTCTGACACAAGAAAGGTTAGGCTGATGACCAAAAGAACACTATCCCAGTCAGTTTCATTTACCTCGAGGTATAGTGTTTCCACTCGTCCTTTCTGGGTAATGTGTACTGTTTTCTCTTCTGACATGAGAACCCGTTTAACCTCCTGTTCTAGGTGACATTTCACAGGCTTGTTCAGCAGGGTTTCTCCAACCTGCACTGACACCTTCTCCTTCACTCCAACATGAAATACACTTGGAGCTGTCACCATGAACCTAAAACAGAGACAGAACCAGAACTTTAAGGCCAGCTTGGCTATTTCATATTTTCCCATTATACCAAATCATTTAATAATCATCACCAATTACTGATGATTCATAATAGCTAAAGAGTGCTAATTGATCATAGCATAATCAAGTGCTGATTGGTTAGTGCTACAGTTACTGAGAACTAATTGATTAGTGCTACAGCTACTGAGTGCTGATTGGTTAGCATTACAGATACTGAGTATTGATTGTTAACATTACAGCTACTGAGAGCAGACTGGTTAGTGTTATGCTATAGTCACACTAAACAACTGGTTGGGTTGTAATCAGCAGTCTTTCAGTTGTTTGCTGCATTCAGACTACATGACTGGTAGGCCACACGGTGTCACAAACTACAAGATTTTTCATCTTGAGACATCGCAAACTAACCTGGCTGCTCTCCAAAAACATGTTTTGTCACAAGAACAGAACAGTACATAGCCGCGCCGGCTATGAGCCAGCAATACAGCACGAAGGCTATACAGTGTATCACAAAAGTGAGTACACCCCTCACATTTCTGCAGATATTAAAGTATATCTTTTCATTGACCAACACTGACAAAATGACACTTTGACACAATGAAAAGTCGTCTGTGTGCAGCTTATATAACAGTGTACATTTATTCTTCCCTCAAAACAACTCAATATACAGCCATTAATGTCTAAACCACCGGCAACAAAAGTGAGTACACCCCTAAGAGACTACACCCCTAAATGTCCAAATTGAGCACTGCTTGTCATTTTCCCTCCAAAATGAAATGTGACCCGTTAGTCCGCATCTGAGCGGAGTTTCCATGTTCTCCTCGTGTCCGCGTGGGTTTCCTCCGGGGACTCCGGTTTCCTCCCACAGTCCAAAAACATGGATATCAGGTGGATTGGATACTCTAAAAAAAATTACCCTGGTGTGTATGTATGTATGTCTGTATGCCCAGATATGGTTGGCACTCTGTTCTGGGTGATCCCCTATTGCTCGATGCAGTCCTCCAGGTGGACGGTCGCTTCCGGTTGAGTGTACGCTGTGCGCGACTGGCTGCCGCTTCTCACCGGAGTGTGTATGAAGTGTGTTGATTGTAAAGCATCCTTGGGTGTCTAGAAAGGCGCTATATAAGTGTAATGTGTATGTATGTGTATGTTAGTGTTACTAGGTCTCAGGTGTGCATAGGGAGCAGGTGTGTTCAGTTTTGTAGTACAGCTCTCACACTCTCTCATACTGGTCACTGAAAGTTCCAACATGGCACCTCATAGCAAAGAACTCTCTGAGGATCTTAAAAGACGAATTGTTGTGCTACATGAAGATGGCCAAGGCTACAAGAAGATTGCCAACACCCTGACACTGAGCTGCAGCACAGTGGCCAAGATCATCTATCAAATCAAATCAAATCAAATTTATTTATTTAAGCGCTTATTAATTAAGCGCTTTTTACAAATGATGTCACAAAGCAGCTTTACAGGGTTAGTAATAACAGACATCAAATCATTAATCCCTAATCCCCGGTGAGCAAGCCAATGGTGACAGTGGCAAGGAAAAACTCCCTCAGAGCTGGAGGAAGAAACCTTGGGAGGAACCAGACTCACATGGGGGACCCATCCTAGCGTTTTAATTAAAAGGACAGGGTCCACTCAGAACAGACCTCATGTTGGTCATCCAAAGAAGCTGAGTGCACATGCTCAGCGTCACATCCAAATGCTGTCTTTGAAAGATAGACGCAGGAGTGCTGTCAGCTTTGCTGCAAAGATTGAAGAGGTGGGGGGTCAGCCTGTCAGTACTCAGACCATACGCCGCATACTACATCAAATTGGTTTGCAAGGCTGTCACACCCTCTTCTGAAGTCTGTACACAAGAAAGCCCGCAAACAGTTGGCTGAAGACATGTCAACAAAGGACATGGATTACTGGAACCATGTCTTATGATCTGATGAGACCAAGATTAATAATTATGCGTGCTGTCACGTGGAGTATCCAAAAGTCTCCAATAACACTGGGAAAAGTTCCTAGATTTGGCGCTAATCACTTTTTTTTTTAAAGTGCTACAGGGGCCTGAAAACTCTCCAAATATAGCAGCAAAATATAAAAATTTGGAAACAATGCTGCTGTCACGCGTCACTAACCCATCGCATAGGCTGTGTCACGCTGCAGATACATGAGGCCTCTCAAGACGGTTAAACAGCCGAATGGAGCCGTGGCTCGGGACAGGTGAGTGAGTGCCGTGAGACATTAGGTGAACATCGCACAGCAAAAGCAACAGGACAGCGACTGTTTCTCTTTGCTGCTGCTGCTGCTTTCTTGCTCCCACGTCAGACAGGTCTGACCAATCAGAGGAGACGATTTGTTCACGTGGTTTGTTGGGGTGCATTTTTTGGTGCGTTTTTTTTGTGCCTGTGTGAAAACAAACCATAAAGCGGAGAAACGCTTCAAATTAAACAAACTCAGTCTGATTCATACCAGAGAAACAAACTACAAATATGAAAACACCCTTAGTTTCACTTTTGACTAATGGCTGACATGTTATCAGTGAGATCTGACCCTAATGCAAGAGTGGACCAAACCATTGTGAGGCACATGAAGGGGAGCCTCAGACATCATAGTGTTTAAGTGTTATCTGAATAATCCACTAAACAGTGATAAATCACACCGAGTAAACACAAACAGATACACATTGTAATACTTTAGCTGTGTGATCAAAGATCTTTGCTTTTATCTGCATGTCCTGACTTTACTAAAGATGTTGTTAGTCTGGTTCTCTCCAAGACATTGTGTACACATGGGTTAAGCTTCAAAATTCATGGACAGTCAGACAAAAAGAATGATGTAACGTAAATCTTGGAGTCCTGTTAGTTAGTTTGGTATGTAAACCTGCCTGTATTCTTGTGGATAGCTCAAAGGCTGTTAACCCATTTATACTCAGGTTACCAGTTATTTAGGCAACTTAATTTATGTGTACAAAGAAAGCATGTGCAGTAATGTAAATACCACAATACCGTCCTTTTACTGTGATTGCTGTGGTTCCCAAAGTTTCCTGATCATTGATATAGAACAGTGATTATACTTTTTTTCCGGATCTACTTCAAAGGTCCTTTTAAGCCAATCAGAACAGGATATTTATCATCTATGGAGTAGGCTATAGCTAGTGATAAATCCTGGTTTCTGTGGTTTCTAGTCAGCTGGACAGCTCTTGATGATAATAATATGATTTGTCAACTGAGATAATTCTTCTAGTTTAAATAACCAGACATTACTTACTGGTCAGCAGAAGTCAGGCGTGCAATAAAGACTGAACCTAATAGTAGGAACAGAAGAGAGTCCATGATTGCTCAGGACAGAGAGTGAACGTGTCTATGTTGATGTTGAATCTCCTCTGGCTGTTATCTTCTGCTGTTTGAACTTAACTCAGAATAAACAAAGACACTGGACACTGGTAGTTGCACAACCCCAGATTTCCCCAAATCCTATTGGACACACTATGGGTGCAGTTTCTCTAAAATCATGTGACTTTATAGAAATGCTTTAGCAAGTCTTGCCAAATAGGCCAAAATTCAATTTTATCACATTAATTAGATTAGAATTAGTGACATATTTGTATAATACATTAATTCAATTCGGTTCCATTCAACCATAATTAACCATAATTCACTCAGAAACTATATTTACACATTTTCTGCTCAGGTGTAATTGAAGTTGCGATGCTTACATTGCTAATAGACACTAGACAACTCAATTGTCATCTAAAAAGCCAAGATGCTTATGCTAAAATTATTCATCAGAACTTCTCTGAATTAACCCTTAGATTTTAATGAAGATATCACAGATTAATAGATGTGGTTTAGGACCTAGTAATACAGATAGGAGCGTAAACTAAAGAAACAAAACCTGGACTCAAAAAAAAGGTCTTTGCTCATTAACTACATGTGAGGTTTGTTGAAATGTGTGCAAATATGATTTTTGTGTGAACTGTTCCTTCATGACTGCGGACTATGGGAAAACCGCTCATTTTCAATATAGGTAACAAAAACAACCAACAATTTCTGTCATTTTATCTGAAATTCTCATCTTATCACATTAATCTTGCTGGAATTAGTGTCTATTGATTATTGTTAATTATGATTAGCTGCTAGGCTAAGAAATTCCTTCATATACAGATCTTAAAAAGTCAACACAGATTACAAAACTAACAAAAAATATGGCAGATTTTACTGTATCAGTTCACCTTTCCACCATATACTGTCAGAATATAAAGACCAGCAAGATTCAACCAATGTAAATATATCCTAAAGGGTCCATCATGGTCATTGAGGTTCAGCTGTGTATCTTAAAGGTTCTACTTAGATTTTTCCAGGAGAAAGGAGCAGATTTTATCTTTGATTGAACTTTTTAAATATAAAGGTCTGCAGTCAGCACTTGCAGCAGTAAAGTCAATACAACCTCAAATACATTAATTATAACAAAGTCTGATACAGTTATGTTCAAAACCTAAAATGGGCCAAAGATGAAACCTTGAGTAACACCACCACAGTGACAGGAAAGATACTGGCTTAGTGAGTATCCAGTAGGACTGGGCAATATATCAAGTTTTTAAGAAATATCGGTATATTTTTATACGAGATATAAGATGAGACAATATCCTTTATATCGATATAGTTTATGTTGCGCTGTAATTACACTTGTCGATTCCTCATTTTGACTCTGCACAACTTCACCCTGCCGCTCCTCTCTCCCTCGCAAAAACTCCCCCTCCCCCACTGCTTCACACGTGAGGCAGGCAGTGACGGCATGGACACTGACAGATGTGAAAGAAGCAATCACAGAGCAGTTGTTAAGTAAAAAGTTTATTTGGATTATTATTTGGAGATGTTTTGGATTCAGAGTGTCAGATGAGAAGTAGAGAAATGTATTCAAGTCCGGACAAAAGGTTGGAGCACCACTAATCTTTTCCACCATTTACAACAGCGTCATAAAGAGCAGTATGAGTGTGTGAAACTACGAACTGCAGCACAGACCGTGAAGCTTTCCTCAAGCTCAGAAACAAACCACATTACAAAACTCATACCTGTGATGTGTTTTATTTGAGAAAAAAGTGAGAAGTGGGGTGACATTATGAAAACAGTGGCATATAATATCGCTATAGACATGGTCCCCATCTCATCTGTGGAACAAGACTACTAAAAACCATTGACCCAGTTATCTAGTCAGAATTACTTGTTCTGATAAATTATGGGTGCGTTATGAGAAGTTCTACCAAAAATATACTGAAGTTAGAGAGTCGCCACCCAACTCACCAAAGTGTCCAGCAGGAGCTGCGAGCCGTACATGAGTGTGACTGAACATTTCATTTCCATTCAGTCTGTTTACAAGTTTAGTTATTTGCACAAAGTACTAGATGTACAAGAGCACATACAGGACTAAGCACTTTGATAATGTTTACTTCACTGGAAACTGACTTTTTAAAGAACCAGTCAGCCTTTTGCTAGTTTTGCTCTGTATGTGTTCTGTTTACATGTTAACACCACAGCTGTGAGTCTTTTTATGGAGGAAAAGAACATTATTTTTTTGAGGAGCATTATTATTTACTATATGCCAATAGTTTATTTTTGAGCAATTTCTCATGTACATCGATGGCTGACTGGTAATAAAAGTGTCTGTGTGACATTTGGGACATGGAGCTTTGACTCAGAAGTGACCTCATTACCTTATGGGAAGAAAAAATATTGCGATATGTATCGTATATCGATATTCAGCTAAAAATATCGAGATATAAATTTTGGTCCATATTGCCCAGCCCTAGTATCCAGTAACCTTTTTTTCTGAGAATGCATTACTGAACGTCTATGGTTATTTTTGGAGTTTCTTTTATCATGAGCAAAATAAAAGTCCAGTAAAACATGACTAACATATAAGAGCAATAAAATACTCCACAGATTTGTTGAGTTATTTTTTTTTTTGTTTCTGAGATTATGTTTAACATATGTGTTATGCTGTAACAAATTGCTGTAAATTAACATCCAGTTGTCAACATTATGATCCTGTTATACACAGAAAATGGCATTTTACTGTAAAATAGATTGTGGCTGTAAATTAACAGCCAGTTTTGACAGTATTATCCAGTTATTGTTAAAAACAGCTATTTCCTGTAAAACTCCTGTATTGTTGGAACCAATGATCTATATTACTGGATAGGACGCTGCCTATTCGTTAGCACTGAGGCCAGCGCGACGTCATGTTGTGTGGAAGTGAAGCTTGTAAACAATGGCACATGACCAGCACTGCTGCAAGTTACACAGCGAACAGGTAAGTGACCTTAATGATCTTAATGATACTCTTATAGATAATGGCCATTTGTCTGCTCATAACAGGGGTAAGGATTTGACCGGAGTCACGATTGCTTATCCGTCGCAGGATAGGTCATTATATCTAGTAACCAAGGTTGTTATGTCCTCAAAATGTCCTTTATCGACAAAAATTGTTATTGACCTATTATGACAGTTTTGACCGACAATTAAATGTCGGTGTTAGATAAAATGTCATTTTACGGTAAAAGACACATATTGTCCTAGTATTACAACTGTTGACCTACAATTAAATGTCGTTAAACAATGTCGTATTGTGTATACAATTTGTATTAGAGTCTTTGTTTTTTTTTT
>BRDA01083185.1:0-14640 GCA_036984385.1 Crenuchus spilurus | reverse complement strand
ATTACCAATAAAATATTGACATTTGCCATCTCCACATCATTGCATTCAGTTTTTATTTACAATTTGTTTAGTGTCCCAACTTTTTTGGAATCCGGATTGTATGAAGAAATACATATGAAATTATTTACTAAACAAAACAGTGTTAAACAAACCAGAACATGTTTTATATTTTACATTCTTTAAAGTAGGCACCTCTTGCTTAGATGCAGCTTTCTTGGCCTTTTCTCAGTCAGCTTTATGAGGTAGTCAATTGGAATGACTTTCAGTTAACAGCTGTGTCTTGTCAAGAGTTCATGACTTGCATTTCTTGCCTATTAATGTGTTTGAGACATCAGTTGTGTGTCTATTTTGAAAATCTTTTCATATTTTAGTTTAACACTTTTAAGTTTACTACATGATTCCTTATGTGTTCCTTCATAGTCTGGATGACTTCAGTATTCATTTACAATGTAAAAAAAATAAAAAATAAAAACATTGAATAAGAAAATGTGTCCAAACTTCTGACTGGTAATGTATTAGTACATATCAGGTCCTACTCACACTTAAATATAGGTACATCAGAAGAAAACAACACTGTGTCCTAAATCACACTGAATCATCTGTGAGGCCTTAATTAATAACTGGATGTGATTTGTAAAGAATTTTGGTGATGAAATTTTACAGCTGGGTTATTTCAGGCGATGGTTCAGTTCTAGTATTTGTTAGAAATGTTAGTCTCACAGCTGCAGTTGTAAACCAGAGAAGCAAACTTTGGAATACAAACAGGATTTGGCTGCACACATTCTTGGCTACAAAACCTGGCTTTACACAGCAGGTCTTGTAAAAAGTGGTAGAAAGGGAATTCCATTGTTAAAGGATGAGGATGAGTATGTGGGCAAGTCTAAGAGTATTTGTACTTGTTATAATAAAACTTCTGTTGGCCACAATGTCTTATTAGTATTTTCCATACTAGGTCTCTGTCTCCATAATAATTGCTGTGCAGGTTTGAACATGTAATGTCAGTTCATTTATGACTGCAGTGCAACAAAAATGGCTGCCCCACTTATGATTTGTACAAAAGAAGAGCAGAATGAAATAACTGGTTGCAGATGTCTTTGGAGTGTATTTACATATTTTTCCACTTATAACAGATGTACTTAAACAGTCAAGACATGTCTGAAGTCCAGCATTGTTTTAAAACTCTACAACATAGTAGTCACCTAAAATGACTTCATCATTAAAACTTTGCTCTAACTGAATCCAGATCTTACCTAAGGTCTCACAGACTAGTCATTCTAATTTAGGACATAGTAATATTTTTTTCTGCTGTGCCTATTTTAAGTATCAATAGGAACCAGTGAGTATTATAAATTTGCAAAATGATTAAGTAGCACCATAAATTATATATTTAATGCAAATTGCAGGGAATTACTCTCAGTAACTGAGCTGCATTATAAAGTGAAATAGCATCTATCAGAACAGACCTTTTTGAATGTTCATGCATGTTTATTTCTGTGTCATGTAACCTTCTGAGCAGTGTAAAGTACCAGTAATATTTCATAGGTTGACTACTTTGAATAGAATAGGAACATTTACTGTAGGCTAATTTTCTAATCTAATGTTTCTCATTCCTGTTCCTGGAGACCTACAGCTCTGCACACTTTAGTTCCTTACCCAACAAACCTGATTTAGCTCATCAACTCATTAACAGCTTCATTAGCTGAACTGAGTGCGTCATATTAACAAGATGCCTAGAATGTGCAGTACCATGGGTCCAGGAGCAGAACTGAGAAACACCAAGAAAATAAACATACTCTAATGTGTTGCCCATTTGTATGCTGTTCAAAATAACCAAAAAAACTGTATTTTTTAAATGAATCATGATTTAAATATAAATATAATGGATTAGGCTACTGTTAATCAAAATAATTTAACATTTTAGAAATTTTGAATTTATTTATTTATTTTAGAATCTGTTAGACTAATTTCTCTGTATTGTGGGAGTAGTAGTAGTTTTGAGTATATACACTGCTCAAAAAATAAAGGGAACACTTAAACAACACAATGTAACTCCAACTCAACCACACTTCTGTGAAACCAACCTGTCCAGTTATCCAGTTAGGAAGCAACACTGATTGGGAATCAATTTTACCTGTTGTTGTGCAAATGGAACAGAAAACAGGTAAAAGGAGAGGCAATTAGCAAGACAACCCCTATACAGGAGTGGTTCTGCAGGTGGTGACCACAGACCTTTTCTCTGTTCTCATCCTTTCTGGCTGATGTTTTGGTCACTTTTGCATTTTGTCAGTTCTCTCACCATAGAGGTAGCATGAGGCGATGTCTACAACCCACAGAAGATGCTCAGGTAGTGCAGCTCATCCAGGATGGCACATCAATGCGAGCTGTGGCAAGAAGGTTTGCTGTGTCTGTCAGCACAGTGTCCAGAGCATGAAGCAGATACCAGGAGACAGGCCAGTACACCAGGAGACATGGAGGGGGGCGTAGGAGGGCAACAACCCAGCAGCAGGACCGCTACCTCCTCCTTTGTGCAAGGAGGAACAGGGGGAGCAGAGTCAGAGCCTTGCAAAATGACCTCCAGCAGGCCACTAATATCCATGTTTCTGCTCAAACTGTCAGAAACAGACTCCATGAGGGTGGTATGAGATTTTGAGTATGATTCCAAATCTAGACCTCCATGAGATAATAATTTTGATTTACATTGATCATTCTTATGTTATTTTGTTCTTAACACATTCCACTATGTAATAAATAAAGATTTTCAACTGGAATATTTTATTCACTGAGATGTAGGATGTGTTATTTTAGTGTTCTCTTTTTTTTGAGCAGTGTATTTTATGAGCTATTTAGGTGATGGTTGAGTTTGATTATTTGTTAATAATGTTAATAATGGTAATATAAATAAAAGTTAGACTCCTAAAATGTCTTTTTACATTGTAAATGAATACTGAAGTCATCCAGACTATGAAGGAACACAATATGAATCATGTAGTAAACTTAAAAGTGTTAAACAAACTAAAATATGTTTTAGATTTTAAATTCTTCAAAGTAGGCACACAACTGAGGCCTCAAACACATTAAGAGGGCAAGAAATGCAAGTAATGAACTCTTAACAATATACAGCTGTTAACAGAAAGCCATTCCAGGTGACTACCTCATAAAGCTGACTGAGAAAATGCCAAGAAAGCTGGCATTTAAGCAAGAGGTGCCTACGTTGAAGAATGTAAAATATAAAACATGTTCTGGTTTGTTTATCACTGTTTTGTTTACTAAATAATTATATATGTATTTCTTCATAGTTTGGATGATGTTACAATCTTTAAATCTACAAAGCAGACCATTTTTAAATAATGTAAAAATGAACTTTTGACTGGTACTGTAAATCTAATATTATTTTGTTTATTGATAAACTATATATTTTTTTCTTTTTCACTGAACTATTCCTATAACTATGGACTGTGCTGTGGGATCCTGCAGCTTGGTTTGTGTTCTTCCTTAACCAAAGCTGAACAGGGGTGTGTGATGAGGAGTGAGAGAGAGGTGAGTGTAAAGAGAGAGAGAGAGTGAGGGGCATTAGAATAATGACTCAAAGCAGAGTAGAATGAGTCTTCAGTGTACGCTTCCTTTTTATTGCTCATGATGTCTCCCACCTGGCAGGCCAGCAATAACCCTCCATAAAGGTAAAAAACGGCATCAACAGTAACGCTTACGTGCACACACTCTCTTGTTCTTACTCACATGTGCATTCACAAACACACACACGCTGTGATCGCACTGTTGAGCCCTGTAAATCTGCTGCTCTGGCCTTTTCCTCTCCCCCTGCCGTCTGTAACGTGTGTAATAATGGCTTTCATTTGGTTACGGGTGTGGAAGGGCCGCTCTGAGATGGCCAGATTAAATCTTGTGTGTGTCAGAGGAGAGGAGGAAACAGCATTGCACTGTCAGGAGAGCACCAGTGAAAAATAACCTGTCATCACTTTCTTCTGCCTGGGTTACTCGCTCTCCTCCTTTCCTCTTCTCCTTGGATCCTTCATTCTGCCTTCAGAGACAAATCCAATAGGGCCTGAGCAGGATATGGTAAGAGAGAGAGCTAAAGCAAAGAGAGAGAGAGGAGGGGCTGGGGGGAGCAAACAGAGAGAGAGAAGGACAATTGGGGCGAGAGCAGGCTTGATGTTAAGGGGGCAATGCCAACCAATCAATCCACCAACCAATTATCAATAAGACTTGTATATACTTCCTAGTAGCAAGTGCCAGAAAACTAAGAAAGTGGAACTAAAGCCCAGTGAACAATTTTTGGTTAATAGATCATCTTCTGAACGTTACAAATGTTACAAATTTGTTTTTAAGAACATTCAATCTGTCAAGTTTTCTAGACATTTATAGAAGGCAGTCTACAAAGCGGTGAGAAAGAACTGACTCTACACAAGACTACAAGCTACAAAAAGCTTTAAAAAAGATTTAGATTACATTCACATTACCAGGCTGAAGTAGCTCAGATCTAATTTTTTCAGGGCTGTGTAGACGTGTGGATCTTTTCAAATCAGATCCAAGTCATTTTCATATGTGGTCCTAAATCAGATACGTATCCGCGACCTGTCATGACCTGTCCAGGGATCTAACCGGCATCCTTCCTGTCACAAGACCAGATCCCTAACCTTCAGGCCATGGCCGACCTCATGTTTCCACTATTAGAAGAGCATTGAAGAAGAATGATGTTAGGCTACCATGAAAGAAAATAAGTCAGTTTTGTCCAAGACCACCTGGATGTTCCTCAATGCTACAGGGTAATGAAGAAATGAAACAAAATTTATAGCATTGTGTTTGGACGAAAAACACAATTAACTCAGTTCCCAAGTTAACAAAGTTAGTACAATGTTTTCTGAAGGTTACAAATTTGATTCTTAGAATGTTCAATCTGTCAGGTTTTCTAGATGTTTCCAGAATGTTTTTATTTCGTTTTCTTATGTTCCAGTAAAGTTGGTGCAACATTGTGATTTCACATAGAGTACTAAAATACTGAACACAAACAGAAAGCCAAACTCTTTAAAACCATTTTGAAACATGACTTTCAAGTGATACCAACAACAATCAATAATAATGAAAAAGTTTATTTAAGAGATTAAGATCCAAAATGCAGCTGCTCAACTGGTCTTCAATCAACCCAAGTTCTCCCACATCACCCCACTGCTACCACGTTCACTTCACTGACTTCCTGTAGATGCTCACATCAGATTCCAAACCCTGATGCTCGTCTACAAAGCAAGAAATGGACCAGCCCCTCTCTACCTAATGGCAATGGCCAAGTCTCCAGTTGACTCAACTTACATTTGCACTGAATGTCCTCTAGGACATAAGAACAGCTGACTCGCCCCCAGCTAACAGAGAAGGTTATAAGAATGTTTGGCAAGGTTTTTAAAAGTTTCCAGGAAAGTTAGCCTGTAACATTACAGAAATAATGTTCCCAGAATGTTCTGAAAACGTCTGGCATAATAATGATTTGCATTACAACATTTTTGAAATGTTTCTCACAGAGAGCTTAACAGATAAGTCAGGTCATGTTTACTTCATATAATTTATAAAATTATAAATTTATATAAAATATAAATAAGCTGTTTATTTATTATTGAAGGTTTCTGTTTCAAAACGGCTTTGAAAAGAGTTTGTGTGTGATCAGTATTTTAATGTACTGTAGGTCAGATCCTCATAATGTTGTAGAGAAACATTACTGGAATGTTACAAATAAATATTAAATAAATAAAAAAATTCTAGAAACTTCTAAAAAACTTGACAGACTGAATGTTCTAGGAACCAAATTTGTTACCTTAGTAACATTCAAAAAATGTTCTATTAAGCAAAAATTGTTAGCTGGGTCCTCCCACTCAAGTGAACGTCATGATATTCAGAATAAATAAAACTCACTGATGTTACTTCAAACGTTGCCGTAACGTTAGTATTGGTCTAACTGAGATGTTTTTGTGAGAAACGTTCCAAAAACATTGTAATCCAAAACATTATTACATCACACATTTTCAGAATGTTCCGGAATATGATTTCTGTAATGTTACAGGTTATCTTTCCTGGAACCTTTTTAAAATGTTGCTGAACTTTCTTATAACTTCCACTGTTAACTGGGACTGCACTACAATATAGTAAGTAATCTGTAAAATGGAATGTTGACTTAGGAGTCAACTTATGAATTTTCCAAGCCCGATAGATTTTTTGCTTTGAGCCGAGATCCGAGCTACAAGAGAGCGAGCTTACACCAACTGCCACTAGGAGTCACTAGTGAGCTTGAGTGAGTGCCAAGATCAGTACTGAGAAGAAGTCGTGTGTTGGAGCTGTGTAAGGACACTTGCCTCATTTATTTTCGAAACATTTTGAAAGGGAGGAAAAAACAAACCTCTTTGGACAGGATTTTATTGAAACGCCCTGCAAGTGAAAGTGAGGCAAAAGTGTGATAAAGTGTAGCTTAGTGTGTACGCTAAATTTAGGGTACCATTAAGTATGTAGTAAAATAAGTTAAGTGATAGAGCACAAAATGAAAAACTCCCCCAACCTCCTCCGCCAATCTCCTCCAGCTCCGCCAGCATCTTTGTCTTATTTTCAAGGTAAATACACTTAATAAAACTAGTTTATTTCTCTACATTCTCTTTTATTAAGTATTATAATTTTTTATACATTATTTTATTTGTAAAGTACATTTTTCTTATTTAAAAACATAACAAAATCGGTGTGGTTTTTGAGGGACTGGAGTGGATTAATAGCATTTCAATTCATTTTATTGATGAAATTGTATTTAATTTATGAGCAAATTGAGTTACAAGCTCGGTCACAGAACAAATTAAACTCCTAAGTCAAGGTTCCACTGTATGAACATTTATAAACACAGGAAGTTTTCATGTGTCTCTTTATATTTTGTGTTGGATACATTTGAGACTGGAAATCACCATTACATAGAAAACAGACACACAGACTTATGCAAAAGTTTGGACACCCCTGATCAAATGACATGTTTTCTTGATTTTGAAGCGAAGTGAAAATAGGATCAACATCCTGTTCATACAACAAACTAAAGTATGACATTTTTCTATATGTTCATATATTTTATCCCTCCCCCCCCAATATGTTAAAATGTAGCACTACTTGTTTCCATTCAAGTACTGTAGGTGAAATATTGCTTGTGACCTTCATGTCACTGACCTCTGAAACTACAGGCAACCCTGGTGTGTGTCAAAACACTTTTACACAAGCCAGATGCTGTTTGCCAACAGCATATCAAATAGAATCATTGGTATGTTCATTTAATACCAGAGAGAGAGAGAGAGAGAGAGAGAGAGCAGGGTTAACAGTAGGGGAGGAGAGTAAAGTGATATGTAGCAGCTCAGGCGGGAGATTGCACAAACAGCTTTGCTTTGAACTTACAGTAGATTTTAATTATTAACAACTCAAACACTGTCAATGAGCAAGTCTGAGAGGGCAAACATGACTGCAACGTCTGGGGATAATTAACGGACCCGTTTGCATCTTATATCCTGTGTGTGAGAAAGTGTGCAAACTGGGTGAGGTGGAAGTATGTCAAATGTGTGTGAAAAAAAAGTTTGTATGTGAGTGTAGTTGAAGTGTATCTAATATTTGTACAACTATCTCATACAGTATTCACCCAGCAGCTTATTCTTATACTGTATATACTATGTCCTATATGGGCTGAGTCAAGACATTACAGCACTATATATATATATATATATATATATATATATATATATATATATATATATATATATATTTCTGTGTGGAGAAGTGATCCTGTGTCTCAGTTAGTATATTATAGAGAATCTCATGGAGATACTTGGAAATATTAACACTATGGTACTGACACAAATTGAGCAAATTGGCAGCTTTAAAAATGTATTATATATCTGATGTTTTTCATGCTAGCCAAAATAGCTTGAAATCAAAAGGTTTATCTTCCTTTCCTGTAAATAGTTCAGAGATGCAAGATTTTGTTCCTACAGTGACTATACCTTACCACCCACCCACCCACGAACCTACCTACCTACCTACCCACATACCTACCTGCCTACCTAAATATATTTTAAAATCCCGTGACTGTGAAGAGGTATGTCAGAGACGAGGAGGAGACCAATTTGTTTGCAGAGAAAGTCCCATGGTGCTAGTAACTTCAGGCTCCCGCAGATGACGTTGCACAAGTATGATTAGGCTATAAATACCTGAGGTGTGTGATGGGATTTATAGATCAGTGCAGTGAATGTCTCATTCAGTGTGTGGAAAATGGGTCACAAAGCAGATGTTCATGATTGGCAAAAAGCAGGGATTGTATTTGGGTGCCAAAGGCCACAGTGTGAAGGAAGTAGCTGAATTTGAAGGTGTATAAAAGCGTATGGTCATACAGGTCTACCAGCAATGTTAAAAATCCCAGTCTACACGAGATTCTCATCAGAATTCTGGCCAACTGCACACCACTCTGCATGCCACTCTGGTCCATATGTTCATGGTATGCAGTTCCCTGTGGAGAGTTCTTTCAGAAATTGGTTGTGAAGGACATGTGCTGACATCTAGAAGTAATTCTTGCATGGCATCAAAGTGATTTTCAGTCATAATATAATGTTAATGCTTCAGTTCTATCAGTTATAATGAAAGCTTTATTATTTGAAGTCCTGGTGGTTAGCACATTCGCCTCACAGTGCTGATGTCTTGGGTGAAATTTCTATACTTTCCCCATGTCTGCATGGGTTTCCTCTGGTTTCCTCCTACAGTGCAAAACATGTCAGGTGAATTAGTTACTCTAAATCTGTCCTGGAGTGAGTGTGTATGCCTAGTGATAGATTTGGGGTGTGTGTGCAGTTATTAAGTGGGTAAAATAAACTTAGGTGGGCATTATGAAATGTTAAAGTTGTTAAACTCAAAAACACATTAAGTAAAATCCACACAAAAAGTGAGTGCAGATTGTTGTCTCATTTCTTGACTAACTTCAAAACATTTTTTATCAGTGTGGTGAGCCATGAAATCCTTGGCAAGACTAAGTCTTTGGTGGATGCTCCTTTTAAAATTTTGATAACCTCACCTGTTAAACCACTAATTACAGAATCTTCCAGAACAGTGTTGTACTTTTCAGTCTTATTTTGCCACTGTCCACAGTTTTTTTGTATTTATGTTACAAATAGAATCAATTTTGTCATTGAAAATGTTGATCATCTTTTGAATGAATGAATGAATGAACGTTACACTTAAATAGCACCTTTCTAGATACCCAAGGATGCTTTACAATCAACACACTCAGTTTTACACACACACCGGCAAGAAGCGGCAGACAGTCGCGCACAGCGTACTCTCAACTGGAAGCGACTGTCCATCTGGAGGACTGCATCGAGCACTAGGGGGATCACCCAGGACAGAGTGCCAACCATATCTGGGCATACATAAATACATTCATTCACACACACCAGGGAAATTTTTAGAGTAGCCAATTCACCTGATCTCCATGTGTTTGGACTGTGGGAGGATAATCTTTTGTTATTTTGTATGTTAAATACAAGTTTCAGTCAAATAACAAATTAGACTTCAGCTTTTATTGCATTTGTAGAAAATTTTCCCAACTTCTCTGCTTTTTCAGTTATTTCTATTACGTATTTTAAACAGTATTTTAACTTTCAGTTTAATTTTTTGTCTTTTGCCATTCAAAGAGATAGGAGTCAGGTTTTGTATTAGTGTAAATGACTGCCAAGTAGTGTTATCAAGATGTTTGCCAAATGAACAGATTTGCCTTTAAGGACTTATAAAGAATAACTCCTTATGGTAGTACAGTGGAACCTTAGTTATTGTTTGCCCTGGTTATCGTACAATTCGGTCATCCTCAACTTTTTTCAGGGTACTTTTGTCCCAGTTATCGTTCATCTGCCCGGTTTTCATTGCCATGCCAATATGACTCACTGCTACTTTTCTGAAAATAGAAATTTTCTTTAAACTTACCACACATTCATTGTTGATTCTTGCTTTGTTCCTCGTTTCTTGTTAATACAACCTAACAAACACGTAACGTCAAAAAAAACACGTGACACTAAAGTGACGGCACACAGCACTACCCCCTGAAAATGGGGGTAAAAACAAATAGTGGCCAGGATCCCCGAGAACAGGTGTACAAAACAAAGACTGCCAGCTAGACCACACTGGCACTCTAAAAAAAGAGTGTAAACCCATAAGAGTGATATTAAATGTTCATTTCATTATTTTTTTTACATTTCATTAGTCTTTTGCTTTTATTTCTCATTGTGTTCTGTATGCAAAACTCTAGTTATTCTATATAAAATGTAATTTTTGTTAAAATTTTGGAGTGTAAGGAACAGATTAATTGGATTTACATTATTACTATGTCATATGGGAAATATTGTTTCAGTTATCATTTGTTTCAGTTGCCATCAAGCACTTTAGAACAGATTAATGACGAAACCGAGGTGATGTAAAACAACAAAGAAAAATATTTTCCATTATTAATATTACTTTATAAAATACAAAAGACACATGCACTGGTCATTTTGTAAAAAAAAAAAAGAAGCTTTTTTGGATATACATCACCTGGTTCTTATCTTCACCATTGTAAAGACTCTACAGACAATATTTTCCTGCCAATTTATGTTAAATAAAGAGTATTCTGCCTGGAGCATTTTTTGAATGAGACTCAGTACAAATAATCCAATCACAACAGATATCATGTACATTTCACAAAAGTTCATAAATGATTTACATTTGCATTAGTCTTAAGGGCACAGTAAAAAATACTGCCTGTTTAATTTTAATTTATAAAGAGAGGTTGGAGACACCCACATAAAACGTGCTTAACAAGTGTGTGTATATGAACCTTAGGGAAGACATAAAATACAAGAATATTTGTAAGGTACTAGCCACGTTGGTAGAATCAAAATGCTTTACAGTGTATCAGTGAAGATAACATGTTGTCTGTATGCTTGTGTTACTTCAGCAGGTGAAAGGGTCATCGATGGCTTCCCACAGCAGGTATTGTCTGTGAAAGCAGGTGTTTGTGTGGAGGTGTGTGTGTTCTGGGTAAACACAGCAGAGGAGTGCAGTGTTGACAGAACAGATCGATACTCAGGGTAGCTGCTGATGGGAAACAGGCTGATCCTCTCTTCTGATCCTTCTGTAATAACACAGCCACTGTCTCTCTCTCTCTCACACACACACACACACACACACACACACACACACAGGCTGTCACTCAGTCTGATGAGTGTCTGTCACCTGTTAACCCTCACTGTGCATATTTATTGAACACAAATCGTAACACATACATATTGTCCACACATATGAATTACTCTGCATTACAAAACAGTGTGGAATAATGCATCAGTGCATGTAAGAAAATGCATGCAGTGTTCATCTTCTGCACATTCATTTTTCTTTTAATACACCTTCTATGCCAAGTGTTATAGTCTATTCCATTCATATTTCCACTGGGGTTTGGGTGACTCGATGTCCAATTTCTTATAGCATTCTCCTGCTTTTTGGGCATCAGTTATTGTAATTTTCAGACTGCTAAGCAGCTGCTTAGAGGAGCCAATGGCTACAGATTGTTGGGACAGGGTGTCAGAATATTTATAAAACTCTGAAATTGACATCACTTGGCCTTTCCTATTGATGATTGTGGACAAACCATAACTCTAACAAGCTAAGTCCAAAAATTTGGAAAAAAAGTTATATATGACAACTCAAAACTCCCAGAATGCCCAGACTTTTCTATGTTCCTTACTATGGTTTATTTTTAGCAAACAAAAAATTGTGCAAACCAAAAATAATACATGAATCTTACTGAAAAATGTTGAAGAGAATGATTCAAGAGAATGATTCGTTTACGTATGTACAGTAACACAAAATTTGCCCAGAGGTGTTAATAATTGATCCAAGTTGGCGAAAACTTTTCACTACTTCTATGTCTACAGTGATAAAGTTATCATTATTCCTGTTGTCATAACTTCTGTCTTTTTCACACTGAAGTGCTGTTTTCACTCTTTTTTTAACTTTCAGTTAACAGCTGTGTCTTGTCAAGAGTTCATGACTTGCATTTTTTGCCTCTTAATGTGTTTGAGGCATCAGTTGTGTGTCTACTTTGAAGATCTTTTCATATTCTGGATTGTTTAACACTTTTAAGTTTACTACATGATTCCTTATGTGTTCCTTCATAGTCTGGATGACTTCAGTATTCATATACAATGTAGGAAAAAAGTGAACGAGTGTCCAAACGGGTTATAACTGGTACTGTACATATTTTGTATTTTTGAAGTGAAAATAAGTATCACCTCTACAGGCAATAAATGTAAATATTTTATGCACATTTTAGTGAACAGTTTCTATTTATTTCCTGAATTTAACGCAGTGGGAAAAAATACTTTATTTAATGAGCACAACTTTTTGCTTATCATTGTATGTCTCTCATTTGAAATAATTAAGCCTTCTGATTGCTATTATATCAAAATATTTTACACCATTTCATAATTATCCTTTAAAAACGTGTTGTATTAATAAACAAGAATGTACAGTTCAGACATATCAAATGTTAAGAATGTATCATTATAAAAGTATTGTGTTGGAAAAGTAAAGTTTAGTTTAGGAAAAAAAAAGTTTAGAACATTAATTAAGAATAGTGAAATGAATATTTATAGGATAGTGTGCACCCCACCAAACCCACACTCACACAAATACACACACATTGTGTTTCTCCTGGTTCCCTGTAGAGCTGTAGACTGTGACTTCTTGATGGATGGGCTGTGTTTGCTCTGATGGTCCTCTGCTCTGAGTTTATGCCAGTCTGCTAGTCTCATGGTGAAAGCCCTACTCTCACTGACCATGAGGAGTGTGTGTGTGTGTGTGTGTGTGTGGTGTGTGTGTGTGTGTGTGTGTGTGTGTGTGAGAGAGAGAGAGAGAGAGAGAGAGAGAGAGAGAGAGTAACACAATCTGAAATCATGCGGGACCAAACTGGTGTGACAGACTTTTTCCACACAAGTCTCCAGTATGTCATCTGGCTTTTCAAAAATTCTGAATAATAATTAATGCACAGAGCATCACTCAAGCATCTGTCACAGTTAACTGACATTTGCTGCAGCAGGTTTGTTATCTAACATCATGGCCTCCTCATTAAAATATATGTGCATAGTGCCTTGGTTGAATATATTATAGCAATAAAATGTAATATTAAACTATTATTGCATCTGTTAAGAGTTTCTCTACTTACTAAGTAACCAAAGTCAGAAATATTGAGACTTTGTTACTTTTGTGATTCAGTTACTTTCACAGTGCCCTCCAAAAGAACTTCAAAGTTTCAGAGCACTAACCACACAAACTCAGGCTGTAAAAGGTGAAATGCCAAATCAACTTAAAATTCATCTGCATTTTGTTAACTAGTCAAAAGTTATTTTAACTCATATGGTTTACTCCTGCATACCTACTCCTGAGATGGTCTGTGAGTCCTGTGTATTCATTACACATAAAGTGACATATTTCAGGCCTATTGTTGATACTGTTTAGATATTTTACTGAAACTCATAATGAGCCATTCCAGGAATTTGAGAGTCTGGATTTCAGATTTTCATGAACTAGAAAGCATAATGCTCAAGAGCAAAACAAAATAAAGACCTGAAATGTTTCTTACGTGTTTGAATTTTATGTGTAATGAACATAAATTATGAAAAAATACCTTTTTGAAGTAAATTATGAACAATAATCTTTTTTTTCTTTTCTTTTTTGATGTGAGGTGGTATAGCTAATGATATTTTAATTTTTTATGGAAACAATTGGACTATTTAGGTGACTGTGGAGTTCTAGTGTTTGCTAACTCTGGCCTTATAGCTGTAACACTTGACAGGAAAACCAGATGCTCACAGATATAAGATGAGTCAGTTTAATCTGATATGGGATCCATAAAAGCAAACTTAAGCCTAAAACAGGTCACAAACCAGAGAGGCACACAACCATGCAAACAAAACAAGAGGAGAGAGGCAGAGGTCAAAATATCAGGAAGCAAAGAGAGACTAAAACCAAAGGGGCTAGGCTAAAGCAAATCACAGAGCAAAAGCAGTCAGAACCGATCAGAATATAACTGAGACTCCTGCTTGGTGTAGCCTACTACAGTGAGTGACAATACTCATTTGCAGACTCAAACAAACAAAAGGGTTTAAATAGTCTGTGAAGATGAGTTCCAGGTGACACTGATTTAGTATTCGGGAGACACTGATCTATGGACTGGTTCCTGATTGGTAGAGGGGCATTGCAATCTAGTGATGTCACCTGACGGTAAGTCCTGGGAAGTGCGGTGTGAGTTGAAAGCCGCGGGAGGTGTGTCAGGAGTGACAGAGGGTGGGGGCGTGGCAAAAGCTCTTGGTCTAAACCAGCAATTCTCAACTGGTGGGTCGCGACCCATGTTCTGGGCGTTATTATAAGCGACTTTGGGCTTGTTTTTTCTAAAGTCGCTTGCAAATCTTATGAGTGGCGGTTTGCGTTTTTTTGAGCTTGTTTTTGAACGTAAAGTTGCTTATTTGGGCTTCACTTTCTTTCTGAGTGAAACTCTTTGATTATCTCCGACAGTGGCAGATGCTGGTCTTTCAAGGAGGGGAAGCTCAA
>BRDA01083183.1:28834-41447 GCA_036984385.1 Crenuchus spilurus | reverse complement strand
GGGTCCCCAGCTCCGATTGGACCAATCAGTAGACGCCTGAGCCAGCGGACAGTGCAATGTGAGAGTGATAGGGAGAGTGAGAGCGCCATCTACCCACCCAGAGAGAGCCACTGCCAATTTTTGCTCACTTGGGCCCCGGCTGTTAATAGCAAACAGCATGACCGGGATTCGAACTCGCGATCCTCAGGTCATAGTGGGAGTGTCTTTGCCTGCTGAGCCACTCGGATCTTTTTGATTGTCAATTTTACTTCAGAATGAGCAAGTCTGTGTGTCTGTATAGTGATCATACCGTTCCAGCCACAAAAGGAACATCCCCCAAACTCAGTCTGTAATGAGGCTGTGGTTGAGAATGGTGATGCTGCAAGGGCTTCTGTTAAATACAAAAAAAAACATTAATACATAGTTCATAACCACATCAATAACATAATAGTGAGACTGTAATCTTAAAAAAGACATTTCTAATAGTCTAGAAAATGATACTTCAGATTTCATCACCTTCGATACAAGTTTCTTCTTTTTAGTCTTTGACAACTTGGCTGGACGAGGTGATACTGACTGAATCAGGATACGATTGGCCTCGAGGCCTGTCTGTAACTGAACAGCAAACAACGAGATGAAGACAAGTTTTCTGAGATATTAATGGGTTCAATGGCAATGACTTAACCTCAAGTCACCAGTACTGGATCATCTGGATAGCAGTGCACTTTGCTACACTGTGAGGCAACATTCATTCATAATGAATGTAAATAAACTTTCTAGAATTTACTTATTTCTTAAAATTCTCCAAATATTAATAATTACTCTAAATCAGAGTTTCGCAAATGGAATATATCAGATTAAGCTACAATTTTTGTTACTTAAGACAAAGCTGAATGAATTAATGGATGGATGGATAGATAGATGAATGGGGACAGATGGATGGGTGGAGGGATAGCTAGATAGTTGGATGGTGGCAGGGATGAGTATGACTGATGAATAAGGGCTGAACAGATGAATGGATGGCTGTAGGGATGGGAATAGATGGATAATGGATGGGTGGATGGACAGAATGGATGGAGGAGAGATGGATGGATGTAGGGACAGAGATGATGAATAAATAATGAAGGATGGGTGGATTTGTTTAGGGATGGATGTTGAGTGGAAGAGGAAACCTGTGCTGCTTTGTCCTGTACGAGTTTCCTCTGGTGCTCCTCCTCCTGTAGTTTTCTCTCCAGTTCTCTGATCTTGGCCTCTGCAGTGCTCTGAGTGCGGGTCAGCCTCTGGTACTCCTGCTCCAGCAGGTCCAGTTTCTCTAACTTTAAACGCACATCAGATGGGTCAGACGACTCCTGCATGCGCACCTGCAGTCATATCACAGCTGTCGGCACAACATTTACTGGAGAACTTTCAATACAGAGGAATACATCCTGATTTTATTCCAAGTCAATCTGAACCATTTTATTGGTCCATCCATTTTCACACAATTGAAGTGACTGCACATTTGTTGTTTAACTAATGACAATGTCTCTTTCACCAGAGGAATATAAACACATACACAAATGATTGACAAGATCAATACTTTTATCTTTATACTGTTGTATATTATATATCCATTACTTATAAAGTGACATATTTCAAGCCTTTTTTCTCATTTTGATCAGTTTGGCTTATAGCTCATGAGCTGTCTTACCAGTCAGTCACAGTAATATGATGGTCAGTAGTTTTGTGAGCAGCTGCTGGAAAAGTAAATGGTCATCTCCATAAAGCTTGTGAGCAGATGGAAGCATGAAGTGCTCTAAAATGTGTTGATATTAGGAATGTGACAGTTGTAGTCTGAGAGATTCAATATTTATACTGTTTATAGTCATTTACTCAAACTCACCATCACAGATTATCATCATCTGAGAGTCGGCATTTATGATTTACATCAGATATAAGACAGACTAAAACAAATAAACTTAAAGTATGTCACTTTAAGTGTAATGATTATATAATACATGACAAACTTTTTTTAAACAATATTATATATTTTTAACATAGCTCTTATCTGCACATTGAGTGGTGACACTGACACTAGGGGGAGCTCCAACACTGTTATTCAGCAGCTACCCTGATAAGCACTGCCTGTAGATGTGGTTGTAAATGTGACTTTTTTTCTTTATAGGCTTTTTGAGGTTAGACCGACTGCTTTAAAGTAAATCAGCCAATGCTGACAATAATCTCCATTAATCGTCAATAATTAATCAGTCTATCCCTAATCAGGACACAAAAGCTGTCATGTGAATACAAACCTGTCTTTTGAGAACAGCTGTCCGGTCAGACTCGGTGCTCCTGACCATCCTCTTCATGTACTCCAGCTGTTTCTCCAGTAAAGCACACTTCGACTCAGCTGCAGCTAACTGAGACACCAGATCTGCATGTGTGTGAGAAGGAGTGAGATGACAAAAAAAGACAAAAGCATAAGTATGGTGGTCAAAGAGATGGCAGTCTGACCTTGGTTTTTTGGTTTCTCTGCACGGCTGCTGTCTCGCTCTCTCTCCAGAACACTCTGTGTGTGAGAGCTTTCACGCGAGAGCTTCAGGAGGTTCTGCTCTGCTCTGGTCCGCTCGAGTTCCAGTCTGCGTATCTTCTCCTGCAGGTTTCTCAGCGCAGAGAGGATTGCTATAGATGCACATATACAAAAGAAAGAACAATTATACACATCATATATAACAAAAGGACTGCTCACAATACTGTGACCACCCTAGCCATGTGTCTGCTTTACAGGCCAGGATGTAAAAGTGCTTACTCAGTCGTAATCCCCAACACTTACCTTGTTACATCACAATCAACTGCATTTTGTGGCATTTTACTGCATTTCACTGTATTTACTGCAAATTGCTGTATTTTGTTGAGCTAGAGCACTTTGAAAACGCTGAAATTCTGAAATTTGGTGGAATTCAAATTGCCCTGACTAACCAGCAGGGGGAGGTGTTGCTTCAAAACATCAAACCCATACTCAGACTCACAGTGTAATGACACAGGACTCAATAATTCATGACAAAGATCTTGGAGGCCACTAAATTCACCCTCCATTTATCATCCTCTGTCCTCCCTCGTTCTTTTTCCATCACCCCCATCCGTCTGAAGAGGAGTGCTAGCATTAGCGGAGCAACAAAGTGTGTCATTGCTATCAGGTGTCACTGCTGGCTGTCATGTGGAATACTACAACAAACCTGTGTACACATACACCGCCTGACAAGTGCACGGGAACCAAGCATGTACAGTCTGATGAACACAGCTGATCCTGAATTTCATGTAACAAATTAAAACAGAACAATGTCAAAACTCAACATCCTCTTCAGTATATTCAGAACTCTGCTGCCAGAATCTTAATCCAATCTCTGCTCATATCACCGCTGCTCTCCATCAGCTCCACTGGTTACCCATCTCTGAACGCACCCACTACAAAATCCTTCTGACCTATAAGGCCTTGTAAGGATTAGCTCCATCCAATTTTTCTGCTCTCTTACAGCCTCATGCTCCTCCACGCTCACTTAGGTCCTCGATTCTGCTCTTCTGGCTGTTCCAAGGTTCAGACTGTCTACTATGGGTGGCAGGTCTCTGAGTGTTGCTGCCCCTACCCTCTGTAATGCCTTGCCTCTCTCTCTCTCAGATTATCTCCCTCACTTCCTGTATTTAAATCTAATCTAAAAACGCACATTTTCTCTACTGCCTTTCATTCTCCTTAAAGTGATTTTGTTTTCAGTTCATTATTGTAAAATGTCCTTGGGTTTGTGAAAGGCATTATATTACATTAACTTAATAATAATAATAATAATAATATTAATGTTACAACCAACTGCTGCAACCTGATCAGGAAGGCTCACCAGCACCTCTTCTTTTTGAGGACTCTAAGGAAAAATCCCCTCTCCTCAGACATCCTGGTGAACTTCTATCGCTGCACCATAGAGAGCATCTTAACCAACTGTATTACAGTCTGGTATGGGAACTGCTCTGTCTCGGACAGGAAGGCGATACAGAGGGTGGCGAAAGCCGGAGCCTCACTTCCTGCCATTCAGATCATCTACAGGAAGCGTTGCCTTAGAAGAGCAACACACATTGTCAAAGACTCCTACCATCCAGCACACGGACTGTTTACCCTCCTACCCTCTGGGAGGCGTAGACAGGAGTCTATGGACAAAAACCACAAGGGTCAGGAATAGCTTTTTCCCCACAGCTGTCACACTGCTGAACTCTGACTCCAAGGCTCTGGCCCCCTATTCCTACATCCCCTAGAGAAGTAAATGGTCTGGACTTTTTCACTTAGCGCACTGTACATACTGTTAATAAATATCATCCTGTAATAACTTTATTGCAACAATTATACATACATTTATTTCATACTGTACCATTGCTGTAGTTTATTTATACATATTATAATCTGTACATACCTGAACTATATCATAGTCATCTGTATATCATAGCCATAGTATTATAATCTGTACATATCCAAAAACTATATCATACCATCTGTATCATAGTCTTATCTGTATATTAGAGCTGTAGTGTTATAATCTGTACAAACCTGGATCCACTTGTAACATAATAATCTTTAATTCATAGTCATAGCTTATTTTTGAATCTGTATATACTGTACCATAGGTATTAATCCACTACTAATGCACTTCTGGTTAGATGCTATCTGCATTTCGTTGCTTTGTACTTGTGACATGTGCAATGACAAAGTTGAATCTAATCTAATCTAATCTAATATCTTGCCATTTTCTCTTAGCAAACTGAATGAAATGCAGGGGGTTAGACAATGAAACTGAAACACCTGGTTTTAGACCACAATAATTTATTAGTATGGTGTAGGGCGTCCTTTTGTGGCCAATACAGCGTCAATTCGTCTTGGGAATGTCTAGACGTCTAATAGCAGCTTTAGCGCTAGTGATATGTCAAGTGGTAAGATTAATTTTAATTAGAAATTTAGGAAATGTAATATGTAAAATTATCATAGCTACAATGCAGACGAAACATATTTTCTGCACTTCAAGTAAAGTAAACACATCAAACTTTTTTTTTTTTCATGGCAAGACAGCAGCATGCAGTTGCGCAGCGGCTTCTCACGCTCCTAGCATACCCAGTTTTAGTAGTTTTTATGTCGGTTCTGATACTGAATTCACGCGCCCTAGGCGGCTGAGTTACAGCCAAACCGAACTCATTCAGATAAGAGACAGTTTAGCCACGGAAGCAGCAACTTTGGATAACGTTCGGGCTGAGCTGGGCAGACTACGACTTCTCCGGACACCGGCCCGCTGGAGTGGAACACAGGCTGGGAGGAGGAGACAAGACCGGCAGCAGAAGGAGGTAAACAGGGCTGCGTGCTAGCCAGGCTAACGCTAATTGTCCCCCGATCATTAGGCGAGCATTAGAATCTTGACGAGCATAAGAATGTTCCACCATCTTAACAAATAAACCAAAAAACCTTTATTCTTGCTTCTCCTCCGTGTATTTCTTCTTATTGAGGTATATGTTTATTTCTTCTTCTCCTGTTTTATGTCAGCCAATGGTAAAACAAAGCTACAGCGCCATAGAATTTGAGTGGCCAATTCGTCATTACAACACAAACGGTTTCAGTTCGCTAGCCTATTTGTCCTTTTCGAACTACTAAACATGCCGATGCAACATGGCGGCCTCAGTCGGTGTTCGACCCGCGACAAATGTAGATATAAACAGCTTATTCTAAGGTTAAATTATCAAACGACTTCTTAGTTTATAATGATTAGATGTGATTTTAATCATTTTTATTATTGATTATCTTCAATTCTGCTAAAAGATAACCCTAAATATTGCATACTGTACCTTTAAAGAAGAACTAACAGGTCTGTAAAAGCCAAAATTCTTGCTGGTTGTTTATTGACCAAATACTTATTTTCCACCTTAAATTACAAATAAATTCTTTAAAAATCCTACAATGTGATTTCCTGTATTTTTTTTCTCATTTGTCTCTCATAGTTGAAGTGTACCTATGGTGAAAATTACAGACCTCTCTCGTCTTAGGACACCTTGCACAATCAGTGGCTGACCAAATACTTTTCCCCCACTGTGTGTGTGTGTGTGTGTGTATCCCTACTGTCACATCCCTATTAAAGAACCTTAATTAAAGGATCTTCTTCCTGAATTTACTTTCTTACTCCCATCGCAGACGGGTCTCAGCAGTGAGCAGAGAGAACGCTGTTTGTATTGATACAGTGTAATGTGCTGGGATTTTTCTTGCTGCATCAACAAACCAAATCGAAGTGGAAAACGCTCCAACTTTACAAACTTGTTAAGTGATTCAGGTGAAAGCAAACAAAGTATAGGCGTGAAAATACCTTAGTCTGGGCCCAAATCTGCTGAAAAGAATCACACCACGGGGGAAAACACACCAGAGTGCAGTAAGACTATAAAGTGCAGGGGTGAAAACACCGAAAATAAGCAGCTGTGCTAGTGCTTCAAGTGTGGGAAGTGGAAAAGGGATGTGTGTGTGTGTGTGTGTGTGTGTTTGTTTTACCTCCACTGCTGCTCTCTGGAAAAGCTTTAACAGGTCTGAGTGAACGCGGTAAGTGTGTACTGATGAAGGGTTGGCCGGCAGGATATTCAGCATAGGAGGTCAGCGACGCGCTGTCAGACATCGCCTTGCCTCTAGAGGGCGCTGTCAGCACCTCCTAAACACAGAAGATAAACAATAACCCTTTAGTGGCGAACAAATGTAAATACAAAATGAATGTGAGCCAATCTTCTCTTGACTTGTAACATCAATATCATCAATAATATCTGTGATAACTATAATAACCAGAAATGTTTCAGCTTATTTATTATCATTTTCCCAGTTTGATTTTTGTTTTGTTATTATATGGCATAACAAGGAACCAGATAAATGGACTCATGTTGTAGCATAAGGATTTATGACACTGTGTTAAAGAGTCAGTTGCCTTTTTCTTTTGATATGCCACTTAAACTGATTAATGATTTAAGATATTTTCATGTTTCTTCCATCAATAACAATCAAATCAAAATCAAAGCTGATTTGTCACATGAGTATGAGTATGTACGTGCGTGTGTACGTGTGTATGACTGTTCTGGTTCAGGGACCAAGTGGCTTGCAAAAAAAAAAAAAAAAAAGCTTCTCCTCAATCTCTCAGTCTTTGCCTTCAGGGAGCAAAAACATTTCCCTGATTGCAGCAAGGAGAAGAGTCTATTATTGGGATAGCTGAGGTCCTTCACAATCTTCCTGGCCTTAGTCCAGCACCACTTGTAGTAGATGGATTGCAGGTCAGAGAGCTCTATCCGAACGATGGACTTGGCTGAACGCAACACTCTCTGGAGAGTCCATCTGTCCTGCTTGATGCTGTTCCCAAACTAGTGATGTTCGCTGTGAGGATGCTCTCTTTACAGTGCAGCTGTAGATGTTCTGCAGTACCTTGGAGGGCAGCTTACCTGCAGTACCTGAGGCCTCTGAGATGGTAGAGATGCTGACAGGCCTTCTTCACCACAGAGTTGATAAAGATAATCAATAATGAATGAATGATGTACTTACACAGTGCCTTTCTAATACCCAAGGATGCATTACTATTAACACAATCATTTTACACACTTAGAACTCAACCACACACTGCGCACAGCACACTCTCAGCTGGAAGTGACTGTCAACCTGTAGAACTGCATCTAGCACTAGGTGGATCACGCAGGACAGAGTGTCAACCATATCTTGGAAGACATACATATGTTCGAAACAGAGACATACACATTCATTCACACACACCAGAGTATTTTTTTAAGAGTAGACAATTCACCTGATCTCCTGATCTGTGGACTGTGGGAGGAAACAGAGTCTCCTGTCAAAACCACGCAGACATGGGGAGAACCACCCAGATGGAAACTTGAAACCAAGACCTTAGCACTGAAAGGCGAAAGTGCTAACCACTAAATCACTGTGCCACCCGATGTAATAATGTAGCTTATTTTTGAACTAACAGGAAGTACTAGAAAAGGCTAATAAACAGTACAAAAATGTACTAGTATGATCATTTAGCCAACAGTAAACAACAGTGACAGAGCAATTAACTGTTCTGGTTATTCACTGGAGCAATTACAGCAATTTGTACATTATTTACTATTTGTCAACAATCGGGCTGCTCTCACAAGGCCAGTCAACAAAACTACGGCTCATGTACAGGCAGTGTGGCAGCTCTAAAACAACAGCAGGTTTTTCATCCACCAAGTTTTCTGTGAATTTTGAGAAAAAAAAAAATCCTGAATGGAAAAAAATATCCAAATATTGCAAAAAGGACAAGGACTAGGATGAGGTGGTAAAGTTAGAATATTGCTAAAGCAGAAATGGGGCAGAAAAGGGTGTTGGAAAAGGGTTGTGTGAATGAACAATGACATATCAAGCTGCAAGTCATTGGAAGCACAACTTAAATCGCTTATTCCAACAAGCATTTGCAGAAGGTTTCGACCAATATAAACCAAATTATCTTACAGGACTTGAAAAAGCATGTTCAGCTGAGGCAGAAAATGAAAACATGAATGATCAACACTGTTCATTTATCTCAAGTCAACAAATATTTAGTTTATACAGGATGTCAAATTCACCTCTTTTTTTCACTTCCTCCTGTACTGTGCACTGATACATTATACAACACTTCCTCCTGTAGATAGATAGATAAGTACTTTATTAATCCCTTGCGGGAAATTCAGGGCATTATATGAATGTACTGTGCACTGATACATTATACAACACTTCCTCCTGTACTGTGCACTGATACATTATACAACACTTCCTCCTGTACTGTGCACTGATACATTATATAACACTTCCTCCTGTACTGTGCACTAGACTTGGGCAGTACAAAGGTGTTTTGTTATACCGCGGTATTTACATATGGTGACGGTATCTAAAAATTATGACAGTATTAGTCACATGATATAATGCGCAAATTTCAAAAAGAAGTCTATTAAAACTGGGAACGTGCTTCACACTTCAGCAAAACACAGCACCAGTTTCACAGAAACACACACACTTGATACTTTTATTTAAAAATTAAACAAGTAATTATTTATTTCGGTCTCTGGTAAAGTTATTCTGTCTTATTTATACAACTGGCCCTCTTCATCTGCTTCTCTCACAGCGTGTGTGTTTGTGTGTGTGTGTGTGTGGTGTGAGTGAATCTGCGCGCACACTGCGATTTCCGCTCATATTAAAGTTAATTTCAGTGTCTTAATTTAGTTTATTTCGTTAGATAGAAGCAAACAAATTCTCTGTGAGTCACGCACGGGCGGCGCCAGAGATTTTCTTTTGCTGGTGCTATGGGGTAGCTTGAATTTTCAGCAAGGGTGCTCTATAATTTAGGCTTCAGTTTAATTTATACTGCAACAAACGGCATACGCCCTGCTTGTTACACATCACTGCTGTTTATTCAATGTGTATGATGCGTTTTACAATGAATTATTAACAATTCAGTTTGACAAATTGATTAACCTTTAAGTAAAAAATATTATTATTATTATTATTATTATTATTATTACTATTATTATTTAACATTATTACAATAACAGACATTGTCTATATTTTGTTTTGGTTCTACAAACATTGATCCTTTTTATGGTCGCGTTATTTTTGTTGTGCACTAATACATTACACAACACTTCCTCCTGTACTGAGCACTGATACATTATACAACACTTCCTCCTGTACTGTGCGCTAATACATTATACACAGATCACTGCACAATTCTCAGAGTGAAATAACCATCAACCTGTGCTATGTCCAGGAGGACAACTGCATGTCTCACTGACACTGCAGCTACTGTCCCTGACTTTAAATCTACAAGGTGTGTCAAGGTAGGTGTGTCTAATAAACAAAGTGATTGATTATTCACAGTACTCTGACACTGATGTGGTGGTGGTGCATTAGTTTGTGTTGAGTGGATCAGACACAGCAGAGCTGCTGGACTAACACTGTTTCCACTCACTGTCATCTATTAGACACACCTACGTTGTTTGTCCACCTTGTAGATGTAAAGTTAGAAAAAGGAGCTTAGCACAGTTTGTGTTGGTCCTCTAGTCCTTCATTGATGACACTGTTGGCTGGTTGTTGTGCTATTTTCACTTCAGTAGTGACACTGAGGTGTTTAAAAACATCAGCAACTCTGCTGTGTCTGATCCACTGAACACACTTTAACACACCACCACCATATCAGTGTCAAAGTGCTGAGAATCGTCAATACACTGTGGTGGTCCTCACCATTGAAGAACATGGTGAAAGGAGGCTAACAAACTACAGTGAGGTGGTGTAATGTAATGGTTGATTACGTATGTACACATTACTGAGATAACTCATACACCGTGGTATCGTCAGATGGTGAAATATCGCGATATAAACCGAAAAGAACGGTATTGTTCCCTCCGCTTCTGTTGCCTGGCGTTCTGTAACTAAAGTAGTAAGTAGTTGTTGACAAGGCTGTTATTTACCTTTTCTCGCTCTGCGGCTGAAGACACCGTGTCCATTAAAATGCAGGTAACATTTGCATATGTACATATGTAGTCTGAGATGGTTAGTTACAAAATTATCACATTTTACGGGATAAAAATAATGAACTGAAACAAAATCCTACCGCCTAAAACTGACCAAGTGAAGTCAGCGCCCGTATGAAGTTGAAAAGTAGCGTAAAAGTCTCCTTTTCAAAATAAAAGTCACAAAAGCGCCATTGGTACCACAGGTGAATAATTAATTTTCTTAGTCACTTTGTTACTTTTTAGAAGGATTCACCTAACCGTCGCTTTCTGAATGGAATAGTTGCTATAAACCCCGTAGTTATTGCTGTTATACCTGTTCTGCTGTTATACTTTTTCTACAATATTCTATTGTTTGGAGCTGTACTAATAAATTAAAGTTACTAATAAAAACAAATATGGCTTCTGGAAATCATACTGTATTTGACCTGCTTTTGGACCAACACTGATTGCGGTATGTGAGACAGAAATGTGGCCCAGGTTCATCATGGTAGCTGGGAAGCAAAAAAGAAAATCCAAAACACTAACTGCAAATCCTGTTGGGTTACTTTTGGTTTAAAATATACTACTACTACTACTACTACTACTACTACTACTACTACTACTACTACTACTACTACTACTACTACTACTACTACTACTACTACTAATAATAATAATAATAAACACCAAAGCTTATTAAAATTGAAGTGGAAACTAAATAATTCATCATTTTAAAATATTCCTAAAAATGCACCTTCATGCACATCAAACACAAACACAAACACCACCTCCAGGCTATGATCTTCATCTGTTTATTGAAAAATTAACAAAGTTCACAATTTCCACCATCCATGGTTATTGTAATCCTGATATTCAGTCTGTATGTTTTTGGTGATTATTTTATATTATCAGTGGAAAACATGCTGGATATGACTGATCTATTTATGAGGGTTTCTTTCTCATATGTCTTGTCTATACAATGTCATTTTTTCTTTTCTCATATAGACACTTCATAGAAAATTAAACATTTTATAATAGTAAATTTGTTATATACCTGGTTCTGAACAGGCTGTGATTATATACAAATCTGTTTGGCTGTAACACACGTTTCCTTATTTTACATGTTTTTCTTAATACAGTCACATAAAAACGTGAAAATAGTGAAAAAGTTCATTTTTGTCCATAATTTCATTCAAAAATTTAAACTGTCAAATATTTCATATTTATTCAACACAAAGTGACATATTTCAAGCTTTTTTTATTTTAATGTTGATCAGTCTTATAACTCATGAGTTGCTGAGCAGTCAGTCATTATCTCTTGTTCAGGAGTGTTGATATTAGGAATGTGGCAGTTGTTGTTGTAGTTGATTTACATCAGCTATAAGACACACTAATCAACATTAAAACAAATAAAGCTTGAAATGTGTCACTTTACATGTATGTAATTATATATATATATATATATATGACAGATCACCCTTTAAAATTTAATTTTGAGCACAAATGAACACTTCTACCATACTATATTTTTTGATGTATGGCTATATACTGAATGCCTGAAAAGAAAATCTTGCCTTAAGAAACACTCTCCAAACACATCACACAGAGATGTATAATAAAATGATAAAGGTCCAGTCATTACCTGACAAGTAAAAAAAAAACACAAGGAATGTCTCTTATTTAAAGGAAAATCACAGGATCCTGGCTTATCCCAGTACACTGTCCAGCACACTATCAGGATGGAATGGAAACTGGGGAATACTGTCCACACTCCAAGTGTACTGTTCAGCCTCAATCCACTGAGTTTGAGTTTCCAAAGTCATGCATAAAAACATCCATTCAACATTTTGACACAAATCTCACTATAAAAGACACCGAAGTACAGTTTGATCAAATTCAACAAGGCCAAGAGAAACACACAGGCCAGCAATGACAGCAGCCAAACAGAAGGGGGCACAAGAATGTTGCATATTACAATTTGCTGCATTTTGCAGTAGCTTGGAAACTGAAATTCACACACAAAGACAAAACGTTCATTTCCAAAAACCTGAAAACACAGTTCATGGTTTTTTTTTTTTTTTTTTTTTTTTTTTTTTTTTTTTTTTTTTTT
>BRDA01083183.1:8072-22388 GCA_036984385.1 Crenuchus spilurus | reverse complement strand
AGGTTTTTGGAAAGTTTAGAGCAGATTTAATCAGAATATAGATTTATGACACTCTTACTGTTTTGACACTGTTGTTGCTGAGTTTGTGCTGAACAGAAGCCTGTGTCACACTTTGGAAACAAATAATTTTAGATGGGCGTAATTTTTAAAACAGTCAAGGTATGTCAGACTACATTAGAGTGTCTGAAATACCCTCAGACTCCAGAGAGTTAACATGAGAATGAATAAAGTTACATTGACATGAAGCACATCACCATTTTTAATGTGAAATTCTTTGCCAGTCTGATGTCACACACCTACCGTTTTATGCAGGATTTTCCTTAATTATGAGACACCCTTTACAACTACAGTCTATACACCATATGTTACTACACAATTCTCTCTCCATCACTGTTAAGCTTCTGACCACAGAACTGCTTGTGTCCAGGGATTATGGCTGGTGGACTGTTCTCAGTACAGCAGTGACACTGACATGGTAGTATCATGCTAGAGTGTGTGCTCCTGGTACATGCTATTACACAAAGCAGACGGACACCCAGAAATACCCAGCTCTGTGTCAGAAAGGGTTACTCTGCATCAACAGCAAAAATACAGTCTCCAGTGTTACAGCTGTGGATTTTTAATAGTGGCCAGTGAATGACCAAAGCATTAAGTAACTGTGTTTTAGTGTAGTGTTTGTGTACCTGAGCAAATGCTATGAACAACAGCTGTTCATGTGTGTATTTTAGGCCTGGAAGTGGCCTCTCAGGACCATGTTCTCTTATCCACTTCTGATATGCCTGCAGGTGACAAAGCGGGGCAACAGGGGTATGTTATATAAAGAAAGAAAGTTGTAAGATGCAATTTTGCAACTTACACAATTCATGTAAAAGGTTTTGGCAACGTTTTAGCTCATAAAGGTAAACTGTCATGTATTTTATATTCATTTTAATACAACAAAATGTTGATCAGTTTATCTGATGAGCTGATGACCAGTCAGTCACAGTAATATGATGGTCAGTAGTTTTGTGAGCAGCTGGAAAAGTAAATGAGCATCTCCATAAAGCTCATCAGCAGATGGAAGCATGAAGTGCTCTAAAATCTCCTGGTAGACGACTGTGTTGACTTTGTACTAAACACAGTGGAGCAACAGCAGCAGATGACATGACACCTCAAAGCGTCACAGACTGCAGAAACTGCACACTGGACTAAAACAAAAAAGGCTTGAAATGTGTCACTTTATGTGTAATTAATCAAACATATTACACTTTACCTTTTTGAATTAAATCATGAACAAAAAGGTTTCTTTTCATTTATGATTTACATCTGATATAAGGCACACTGATCAATATTAAAACAAATATGTCACTTTAGGTTTAATGGATATAAAATATATGACAGTTCACCTTTTTGAATTTTATTATGAATAAAAATATTTCACCCTATTCTAATCTGCTGATGTATGACCGTGTTTAAATGATCCAACATTCAGGACTGTAATAGAGCCTTGTGAGGAACAAGTAAAAAGAAAGAAAGAGAACAGCAGGGGTAAGAAGAAAGAAATGTAATCGCATGACCGTACATCTGTGGGGGAAGAATGAGAGTGAGGGAAAGAAAATGAGGGGGAGTGTTGAGGTCAGTAGTAATAAGATGTTAGGCTGGTTGCCATGGTGGTAAGAGCTCTAATGTCCTGTTGGTCTGATTGATTGACAGGTAGATTGGGACTCACGTAGTAGGAAAGCTTCAACCCCCCCAGATCGGCAATGTTCTCTCCGAGAGTGAGACGACCATTTACCTGCACGCGCACGTGCACACATACACACACACACACACACACACACACACACATTAAATCCATGCACATATACAGTACATTTAATTCACTCTATCCACTATATGAGGACACGATATTGCTCATTCATTGTTTCTTCTGAAATCAAAACGATTAAAAAGAGTTTATGCTGCTTTTGTTGGAGTTGCTGTGTCTACTGTCCAGTGAAGACTTTCTACTACAATTTGGAGCACTGCTGTGAGGATTTGATTACATTCAGCCACAATAGCTGTTATTGAAGTCAGGATGTTGGATGATCACCATCATCACCTCATCCTCAACTCATCCCAAAAGTACTAGATTGAGCAGAAAACACAGTTCCACTGGTCCACAGCTCAATACTGGGGCTCTAGACCACACCCGGCATTAGACATGATGCCAATAGTTTCATGTTTAGTTTTATTCTATTGGCAGTACTTCTCTACAGGGACTAGACAAGATGTGTGTGCTTTTCAACTTAAAGTAGCTGAATTTATTAGAGGTGTGTCCACAAACCTTTGGACATGTAGTGTAGCTCTATGTAATCTCACTAGTCTGTACATCCTGATATTAATTAAATTTCACTTTTTTATATAAAATTAGTCATTAGAACCCTGTTTTATTAATTAAGAATTAATATACAAATATTAAGTTTTTGTCCTGAGACTAGACACTCATCTACTTCTGCGAAAGAGATGCCTGTCGCTCGTTACATTGTTTGTAACTTTGATGATGACTGGAGTGAAATAAATGACCCGAAATGACACAGAAAGAAGTCTGGTTCCATCGACTTCCATTAAAAACAATAAGTGTTTTCCATATCCTGTGAAGTTGTCGTTTTGGAGTGTTTTGGTTTTGCAAACAAACTCTTCAATCGTTTGACTGAAAGATTAAAATGATCTTTCATTCATGATGACGTCAATGTAAGCTGAGACAGGTCAGTCACACTTATTTTGGGCTGGTGCTCAATTGCTTGTCCTTTATGTAACATATTTCTATTCATTTTTGGCATCATAATCATGTTGTACACAATCATGTTAGAATATGTTAGTGTTTGTATTGTTTGTGGTTCTGTGTTTAATGGATGGTGGCGTCTACATATCGTCTGTAGGTACTTCTGTTTTTTGTTTTTTTTTTCATTAAAAAATTCTAATATGTGGAATAGTACAAATAAATATTATATGAGTATGTGCATCATTTGATTGAAACAGTGTTCTCTTCCAACTCCAATGAAGTGAAAGAAATCAGAAATATTCATGATGTCAAGGCTGCTATTGTAAGCACTGCAGATCTGACACAGGGCAGTGTTAGATTGTGGGTTTTCTGACAGTCTGAATAAAGCTACGTGACTGAGATTCTGGGTGTAAGATCATTTTGCTGGTATAAAATTGCTATGAGCTTTGACATGAGAGAGAATATAGATGCTATACTTATCCCAATACATACTGTTTCTCTTTGTAAAATTAAGTTCTTTTAGTCCGACAAAAACATGCTTTCTATCAAGTTCTCATTATATTCAATATTGTGTCAGTGTCAGGCAGTACCTGTGTATTTTTTTTATTTGTCATGTTTGTGTGCTTTACTGGTACAAATGGATCACTGATAACTAGAGGATGACCAACAAAACTGTGTCTGATCCACTAATAGTAATACACTAAGGCTGCGTTCAGACTGCGGGCAGACTGATTTGATTCTCATATCAGATCTGCTGAGATGACTGTTCACACTGTTATTTACAAAAGATCAGATCGGATTTACTCGTCCAGATATCAAAAATCTATCTGCTTGGGTTATTGTGGTAACGAAAGATGCGTCAGTAAATACAGCCATGCTGGTGACATGGCATAAGGGTTGCCAGATTTGCCACTTTTCTACCATAAGCAAAACCAAAACTATTGTAGTAACACAGAAAAAAAAACAGAGCTGGAGATGTAGACTTTCTAATATTAGAAGATTCAGTGGATCTGAAAATATAGACTAGAGCAGAAGAGAGGTAAGAAATATGTTAATTTAAAAAAAAAAACCTACAATTATGTAGAAAATGAATGAAAAAGTAAGTACCTAGAAGAATTAAAATAAGATTTGATGTATATTCCTCAAACATCTGTGATTAGACTCTAGATTAGATTTTGGGTTAGTTTTAAGCTGCCAATTAGTAATAATAATTAATAATTAATAATAATAATAATAATAATAAGTAATAATTAGTCAGTGGGCTGGAGAGTTTTTCTGGACCTGGCAACCTGGGATGCACTTCTTAGAACTCCGCACATCCATCGCACCAATGTGGTTTGGATCAAATTAGCAAAAATCTAATTTCATGTGGTTTTTGGCTGTCTGGATTAAGAAAAATCACTGTAGATATAATCTAGATGGACCACCACATGACTGCCATTGCAGTGTTGAGAATGATCCACTATCAAAATAATATCTGCTCTGTGGGGTCCTGACCATTGAAGAACAGTGTGAATAAAGTACACAGAGAAACAGATGAACTACAGTCTGTAACTATATATATATATATATATATATATAACACAGTGCACCTGTATACTCAGTGGAGCTGGACAATGAGTGTAGGTTTTAATGTTATGACTGCTTGGTGTATGTTTATACACTGTGTGGTTATCAATGGTTGTGCAATTTTTGTCTTAGCTCACCCGCTGATTGTACACGGTGAAGTTGTCGTATAGTTTGACAATGCACTCTGCTTTCTTCTGGAACTTTCTGTAAGACTCCTCAGTCCACCACTGCTTCAGGTTCCCATGCCGATCATACTGCCCACCTATCAACACATATAGTCATAACACCAACACTTTGTGAGCACAAGCATTTATCTATAAAGCTGGATATTCTATGCATAATACAAACATGCATAAACAACAGATTTAATATTGTGTGACTGAGCTGATATTTTCAAAAAGCAAAATCATTTTGTGAAGCCCAGCTCTTCATTATCATTCCTTTATTACTGCATATCTACTGCATACCAAGAAAATAAACACATACACATTTTCCTATTTGAATTCAGGATAGCTTTATTAGCATGATGGTAATCAGGTTTCAATATTATCTGGACATTATTGAGTCTGAACATATTCAGGCCTGATGAAGTAGGTAGTGTCATTACCATAACAATAATGTATATACACTATTCACAAAAAGGCTTTCAGGTGAAATTCATGGAAATTATTACCCCTCAGGTCATTGAAGTTCTGGGGTACAGAGTTATGAGCACCCACACGGCAACTCAGCTGACTCAGCTCACAGGTTTTCTATGTGATTCAGGTCTGGAGAAAGTGCAGATACTCCATTTGAGGTACCACAGTCTCCAGCAGCCATTCTCTAATGATGTGACCTCGATGAGCTGGAGCATCGTCATCCATGAAGATGAAATGAGGCCTGTGTTGTTCATGCAGAGGCACAATGACTGGATTAATGATGTAATTACAGTAGTCTTGGCTTGTCACTCTACCACTCACACAGTGTAGAGCAGTTCTGTACTGACCAGACACACTAACACCAAAGGCTCGTCTGGTGACCACAGTGGCTGATGAACAGCGTCTTCTTCACATCTCCAACATCGTTGGCATCATTTCTGCTCAGCATGAATCGACTTTCATCAGTGAACAGCACTGAGGTCCACTGGTCCCTCATCCAGTGTAAATGCTCTCTGACCCATGAAGACGATGACACCTGTGTCAGGACTGTACTATTACAGGTCATCTAGCACACAGACCATGCTGATGTAAATGGTTTTGAATGGTCTGAAGTGACACTTAAATGTGCTGGAGTTGTGTGACATCATCATCCTGTTCTGAAGGGCACTGTTCAGAATGAAGCGGTCATCAGTGTGTGATGTGGACAAAGGACGTCCACTTCTATGCCTTTCTGTGACTCTTCCAGTCTCTCTGTGTCTCTGTTACAACCTGCTGATGACACTCTGTGACACTCTAAGCTCAGTGCTCACTTCTGTCTGAGAACATCCTGTCTGAAGCCTCACAGTGGTGAGGTACTGATGATCAGGTGTTAGGTGTTGTCTCAGTGTGATGATGTCAGAACGTGAACAGCCTGATGAGGAGTTTAAATACCAATTCTAACTGAAGCAGGATGTTTATTGGTGGATTCATGGATCAAACAGCTGTTGTAAATTTTATAATTAAGCTCCTTGTTAGAGAAGGAAGTTTTTCATAAAGTACTGAAACACTGAACAGATGGACATGTACAGTCAAAAGTTTAGAGACTGTCACAATAATTTCACCTGTAAAGGTTAGAGTGTATTTTAGGTTCATCATTCATTTTAGGTTTGGTTCTGAAATCCAAATATCCCAAACATTTTGTGTGTAGTGTAGTATCGCATACAATAATAATAATAATAATAATAATAATAATAATAATAATAACAATAACTAGAAGAAGGTTTGTTAATGAACAAGCTTTAATTTGGCTTGTCAAAACTACTAACGGTTGTTGCATTAGCATCCCAAGTGGCTATTCTGGAAATGCTGAGTGATAGATTTTTGCTAAGTTGTTGCTAGGCTATTGCTATGTGGTTCTGCAAGATTGCTATGTGGTATATGTTTCTAAGTAGTTGCTCAGCTGTTAGTATGTGTGTGCTTGCTAGGTTGTTGTTTTTAGGATGCTAAGTGGTTGCTATGCTGTTGCTAGATTATTTCTTTGTGGTTGCTAACTTGTTGCTAGGTTGTTCCTCTGTGGTTCTACAAGGTTACTATATGGTTGTAAGTGGTTTATTAGCTGTTCGCTGTTACTCTGTGGTTGCTACGATGTTGCAAGACTGTTGCTATTTGGTTGCCAAGTGTTTGGTTGGGGTATGTGAGAAAGTGAGTAGTTAAAATGTAACCCTCAGGAGTTGACTCTCCCACCAGCATAATAATGAAATTCCGCAAAAACACTCATATAGCAGAATTTTTATCGTAGAAACAAAACAAAACATACCCCGGAATCCTTAAAGGGTCTGCTTTTCCAATATATAGAGCTTGAATCTAAATATGTTTTTAAATATTTATGAGAGGGGCTTAAATAAGCAAAGACATGTTTATCAGAGCGAGTCTGACAGGTGCACATTTTTTCCAGCTAAAAGATGCAGTCTGTCATTCATATGATAATGACATGATAATTCCGGACATTGTATTGGTGGGTTACCAGCTGTGGAATGTGAATTGAACAAAGAACTCTCACCTGATTGTTCACACCTATTTCATAAATATTCAAGCTAGGAGCCAGTGAATGAGTGAATCACATGTTAACTCACATTTCTTAAGCTTTAGAAATAAAACCACTTAATTTCTAAAAACTGAAAGGAGCAGTGTGGAGCCAACACCTCTGTTTATTCAGTTCTGAGCTTAAAAGCCTTGTCTAAAAATGTTTTTTCAGAGTTTTTTTCACAATATATCAGCACATCTGAAAATAGGTTTTTGGAAAGTCTATGTTTTTTGACCAACTTTACCTTAAATGTATATTTTAGACAAACATAACACATATGTTAATATAAAACAAAAACAAAATTCTCCCAATTAACAGTGATCATTCCTCATGTTCATGTGTTTATCACATTAATATTTTATTAGCTTAGTGAAATACACTTTATTAATGTCTTATCACATTATCAATAATGTCTTATTCCACAAGTTCACCCTTTAACTGATATGCATCTTTTTTATATTAGTTCTTGCTCAATTGTTTTTAAAATTTTGATATTCCCTAAAGTTCATAGTAACTTTCTTTGATTTCAAACAGCCTCAGAATAGAGTTTGGTAACAGGTTATTTTGTGTCCTGTACATCAACTTTACTGATTTTAGCTCAACAAGATCCCAGAATTTTAAAGTTCTTCAAAATCAAAATGATCTGAACGAATGATATGATTATACTTATTGTTTTCTTTTGTAACATGGATACTGGATTAGTGGCTGTTTTTTGTTTCCCCACATCTGCACACAGTAAGTCATGTATGGAACTATAAAAGAACAATACAGTAAATACAGTAAGTAAAGCTGGTTCAGTATATATTTAGTTTTATACAGGATTCCAATAGTTTTAGACATTTTTGTTTTTAATATTATTGTTTTTCCATAAAATTTTAATTATGGTCAATTACCACACCCAGAAATGTATTTTCATACACTATTTCTATTTCCACATCACTGACCATAAGTTGATTTTTATTTGTTTATTACCAAATATTATAAACATTGTTTTTCTTAAATTCAGTGATAACCTGTTTGTATCAAACCATTTCTTCATAATTTTCATTTGTCTCTGTATTCAGAAGCCATTCTAAACTTTTCCCAGAGCAGTATAAATTAGTATCATCAGGAAACAATACAAATGTAAGCAATTTTGATACTTTACAAATGTCATTTATATACAGAATAAATTGTTTTGGTCCATATACTGAACCTTGTAGAGCTCCACAATTAACCTTCATAAAATCAGATTTGACCTCATATATTTGTACATCCTGATATCTTTCATTATGGTAGCTTTCCAGCCATGAATAAGCAACACCTCTGATGCCATATCTCTCCAATTTCTTCATTAATATAACGATGATCAATGATGTCAAATAAAGCTTTTTTAAGCCTGTAAACATTCCTGCAGTATATTCCTTGTTATGTATTACAGTTGATATGTCTTTTACAAGTTGCAACACTGATATTGTGGTGGACCTATTTGCTATTTGCTAATCCTATTTGGATTTGGAGTTTTTATTAACAATATCTTCATCGATACCATCCTTATTTGTTGGTTCCACAATCTCTTTTGCTAAATTGTATTCAACATTTAGTAAATAATCATTAAACTAATTTACAATTTCATTTGTTTTACTTATAATTGTATTGTTATCTCTTACAAAATAATTTGATTTGCTTGCCCTTCCAGTTCCTTTTTAATGATGTTATTTAGCACTTTCTATATTTCTTGGGTGTTGTTCCAGTGCTGCTCTAGTAGTATTTGATAATAATCATTTTTGCTTAATCTCATAATACATATTAATTTTTTTAATATAATTAATATTTGTTTGATTCTTTTGATCTTTGTTTCAGAAATTAGTGGTATAGATTTTTTTTCTTTTTGCATGCATTCCTTATTCCTTTATTAATCCAAGTCTTGTCTGCATAGTTGTGCTTTCTTGTAATTGTCCTTATGGGACAATGATTTTCATATAGCTCATTTAATGTGGACAGAAACATCTCTGCTCTGATACTACTGTACAATTACACTTGCTCATTACCTGCTTAGCTGAATCAGGTGTGTTTTGTGCTCAGTTTTCATTGACTGTTGATGGACCCAGTCAGATTGAGTCACTGACCAGTGTAGAGTACTAGATATTACAATTGTAGTTGGGTTAATGTTTGATAGACATTTACTGGTCTGAAGCATGTTTGAGAGGCCATAAGTATGAGTCTACTACCAGTACAACATTAACAACAACAACAACAACAACAACAAGAATCTCTTACCCCAGTCATCATAGCCGTGGGTCAGCTCGTGTCCGATAATGGCTCCAATCCCCCCATAGTTTAGAGACCTACGAAAGAAATGTATGAGTTGCAACTCAGCATCTTCAGCACTAGGTGGCAGTGCAGTGTTTTCTGTTAACAAGGTCAGCCTCAGGGGACAGATGAGGGATTTTGTTTTTTATATGCGTTTGTGCATGTGTGTGTTTGCCTCCTGACTTCAGATCAATACAGCGATGGAAGTGTCAACGTCTGATTACAGGCGTTCCCACAACAGCCCCTGCAGACACACTCGTACACACAAACACAGGCTCTAATTGTCACTCCCTGACTTAACAGACCTGAACGTTTCTCACAATGACCCAGAGACTGCCAGCAGGCTTTCCCCACACAAACACACACACACACACACACACACACACACACACACACACACACACACACACACACACACAGGACCAACATTTCTGTAAACAACTAGGGCTGATGGCTGGATGTAGGTGGAATATCAGTGAAGTTGCACTTGAATGCAGAGACTTTTCCAAGGTGTTTCATGACTATTTAACAATCAGGAGTGGGAGAAATTAATGGTTACATAGGATAGAAAAAAAAGTTGACTGTATATCAACAGACTGATAAACTCATTGGTCACAAAATTAGGTACACATACCTTATATCTACACTCAGCTCCACTGACCATATAGGTGCACTTTGTAATTCTTTTTTGTCTGTGCAACAGCACAACACACACTAACACACCACTGCCACATCAGTGTCACTGAGAAGGTTCCACCACCCAAATACACCTGCTTTGTGGTGGTCCTGACCATTGAAGAACAGGGTAAAAGGAAGCTAAAAAGTATAGAGAAACATGTGAGCTACAGTCTAATTGTAGAACGATACAGTGCACTGCTCAGTGGAGCTAAATTGGACAATGAGTGTAGATACTTTGTACAAGGATGTACCTAATGAAGTGGCCAGTGAGTGTATATGATCAGAAACAGCCCTCGACATATAAGCCTAATGTGTGTGGACTGACTGTTTGACTAGCAATAGCACACATGATGAATATCTTTCAAAAATAGATGCTTATTGGTGAGTGTAGATCAGGGGTGTCCAAATCCAGTCCTGGAGGGCCAGACTCCTGCAGAGTTTGGTGATTTCTCTGCTCTGACACTACAATTAAACCTGCTCATTACCTGCTGAGCTGAATCAGGTGTGTTTGATCAGGAAGATCACCAAACTTCGCAGGAATCCGGCCCTCCAGGACTGGATTTGGAAACTCCTGGTGTAGATTATCCAACAGGAAACATTCAGGACAAAGTCACTGCAACATCTGCTGAAGGTGCTGGGAAAGGGATGGAGAATTAATGCTAGAAATGAAATGTGAAAACCTCACTACTGCTTCTCTGATTGACACTAGTGGAATAACTTTTATGTTCTTGCACATGCAATGAGTGCTCATTACTTTTGTCGGTGAAGTGTGATGTGTTATAGATGTTTCCATCAATAACATCATCCATAAAGATTTGCTCCGTTACTACTGCTTGACACAAGTAGATATCTCGCATAGTAGACACATCTTTATTGACACTTTGGCTCTTGGTGTAATGGTCAGATTTGCTGCTCTGTTGTCTGACTGGTCACATATCACATTTTAGTATAAAGTGGTTTGATACACAGTTCTACATCTAAAAATTAGAATATGGTGAAAAACACCATGTTAAATGTTGATCAGTTTGACTGATGAGCTGTTGATCAGTCAGTCACAGTAATATGGTGGTCAGTAGTTTTGTGAGCAGCTGCTGGAAAAGTAAATGAGCATCTCCATAAAGCTGGTCAGCAGATGGAAGCATGACGTGCTCTAAAATCTCCTGGTAGACGACTGTTGACTTTGGACTAAACACAGTGGAGCAACAGCAGCAGATGACATGACACCTCAAAGCATCACAGACTGCAGAAACTGCTCACTGGACTTCAGACACTTGGATTGTGTGTCTCTCCACTCTTCCTCCAGACTCTAGCAGCTGATTTAGTAATGAAATGTAAAAGTGACTTTCATCTGAAAAGAGGACTTTGTACTGAGTAACAGTCCAGTTCTGGTTCTGCTTAGTCCAGGTAAGACACTTGTGATGTTGTCTCTGGTTCAGGAGTGTTGATATTAGGAATGTTACAGAGATTCACTATTTATACTGTTTATAGTTATTTACACAAACTCACCATCACATATTATCATCATCTCAGAGTCTGGATTTATCATTTATATCAGCTGAATTCTGAATTAAATAATGACGTTTTTCACCACATTCAAATTTTTTGATGTTTGGCTTTAGTTATATACTGAGGCACAGACACGTCACAGATACTGTTTTCTTTTACCAAAGTTTGCTAAAAGTCACTGTTATAATTCACTCAAACACAGGAGAGGAGTTTGAGGGTACTCACTGAGGAAATTCTGGATCATACAGAGTGGGCTGGAGAATTCCTGCTGGGAAAACTGCAAAAAGAGAGAAATATTCTGTTGCCAGAGCAAAAGACAGAGACAGGCAGACAGATAGAGAGAGAAAGGGAGAATTGAGAGATGACAAGAATGATGGAGAGACTGGGAGACAGGATGAAAAACAAGGCTTTGAGTTAATGGCTGTGTTTGTCTTCTGTCTCTAGCTCACAGTCTCTTTTTTTACACCCTCCTCCCCCCTTTTCTCTCTCTCGCTCTATGCATGTATTGATTCTCTGAGAGGAAAATCTAATCCTCAGACAGACACAGACACCACCAATAACCAGCCGCAGCTCATAACAGAGAGAAGAATGAGATCTGAGTGTGTGTGTGTGTGTGTATGTGTGTGTGTATGCGCATGTGGCCATATGAGGCAACAATGCAACTCACCCATCTGGTTCTTATTTGGGAGGTAGTATGCATTCAGAGCTTGTGGTGGAAGAAGCCACCTGTGGAAACACACACACACATACACAGTTAGACAACTTATGAATTGAATCTGATACATACAAACACACAACACCTCCACACCATCATTTCCATAATCTCATGGGGCTAAACGTGATCTCACACACTATAAGACAAAAGTATTGGGTCACTTGCTTGTTCAAGGCTTAAAGGGTGTTATTTTTTTTTCTCTAAATTTCTATACAAATCCAATCCAACACATTGTGAATACTTCACAGAACCTAAAGTAGGAGGCAATAATGCACTTGTCAACTTTTTACAGAAAATATTTTTTTGTTAACCCACAGCTGTAATATATTTATATATAATATATATAATAAAAACACTTACACTGTGTTATATACAATATCATATCAAAATGTTATGACCACCCCAGGTTAAGAGTGAACTCAGACATCACAGATTAGGTTCACTGCATGTATAAATAAGTGAACACACCAGTCAGTTGTATCAGAGTGTAAAACCATCATCACGGTAAAGGATGTGATGTGACTGATGTCCAAAAGGAAAGGTGTACTGCGAATGGACTTATCGTACATAGTGATTTGAGTGTTTCACAAAAGCATAACACTGGTGACCCATTGATGTCAGAAGCGTAACAACAACTCGGACAAATGATACAGAGCAATCCATGAGCCACAGTAGAGCAGTAAACATCTATAATGAACACAGGAGCAATGAGGAAAGTGTCAGGGATTACCGTTGAGTGAACAGTGACCCAAGGGTAGTTATTCCCACTATTAGGTAGGTGGTCATAATATTATGATATGACTGTGCAGAAAACAAATAAGAATTATTGATAGCATTTTCCCCCATTGGAGTGAACAGAGTGCAAAGGTTTTGGCACACTTCAAATGTAACAGTGATACAAATACACTGTAACACCAAACAACCACATGGGGAGCCAACAACTTGGCAACACATGAGCAACTTCCTGTGATACCATAGCAAATGCTTAGCAACCATCTAGCAACACTTTAGCAACCACTTAGCAGCATCATGGCAACCACCTGATATACTATAGCAATCACCTTGCCACACTGTAGCACCCACCTAGTGTCCATTTAGCTAGGGTGACCAGACGTCCTCTTTTACCTGGACATGTCCTCTTTTTGAGACTTAAAAAACTGTACGGGCGGAAATTGTCCGGGATTTTGTTTAATTGGAGCTTACATTAAATTTTGCGAAGCTTTTCGTTCACAAACTAGTCTCGCCCCCTCCCTCCTTACTCTGTTCAGTTCACTTGAGTGACAAGAGTGAATTAGCCTAAAACTTTCTGATTGGACGGTCTGACTGTAGAGCTACTGTTATTGGTCGATAGCCTTCTCTGTACACATTTCATTGGTCAGTCTGCACCTCAGTAGCTTTGTTTATGACAGCCAAATCACATATACCCACCTCGAGCAGCTCTGCCGAAATGTAAAAGTAAGTTCTTGGATTAATTACAAAAGAAATGTCCATGTTTTCGTCTTTGTCTCAGTCCATATGAAGCTGAGTGCCTGACGTGTAAAGCTGGGACTTACGTGTTTGTAGTGAATAAAGGTGTAAACGACCTACAAGCACACACCAGCAGTGAGGGGTGAGAGCTCATGATCTAAAATCAGAGTTTTTAGTAAATCAGAGTGCAGCAGAGGTGTCTGTGCGTTTCACACAGTTAAGCACCACAAAAGCTACAGGTCAGTGGACTGCATATCTGACTTGTTAAGAAAGGTTTTCACAGATTCCTAAACAGCTAAAAACATTCTGAAGTACTCAGACAAAGACAGAATTGTTATACAGCACAGTCGTGTCATGGAAATGTATAATTTTGTTTTTGCATATTTGAAATGTAAAATAGTTTAAATAGCATTTAAGGGCAGTATTTTTTTCTGCATGTTAGAGTCATTAAGGGGCAATAAAGCTCTTTTTCATATACATATCAGCCATATGCCTAGTGTACAACCCTTTTTTAAATGTCCTTGTATGTGAACATGCAATACATTATACCTCGCACCCATAACTACCCTCCCCCCTGGGGTTAGGTGTCCTCTTTTTCACCGTCTCAGATCTGGTCACCCTAGTTAAGCTTCCTTAGCATGTTTAG
>BRDA01083176.1:5517-19014 GCA_036984385.1 Crenuchus spilurus | reverse complement strand
AAATTTCAAAAGTTATGTACAAACACCTTTCTGATCTACTCATTTCAACTGACTGTGAAAACTGCTTTTTCAAAAAATCCTTATTCTTTGACATTAACTTTTTTTAACTGTAATGCAAATAGTTACTTTCCCTGGTAACGAGTTACGTTTATTATAGAGTAATTCAGTTACTAACTAAGTTACTTTTTTTACAAGTAGTGAGTAACTATAACTAATTACTTTTTTAAAGTAACGTTCCCAACACTGCTTGTAAGTGAGTAGAATAATTTTGTACTGAATGCGTTGGGAAACAGGGAGCCAGTGAAGTTCTTGCAGGACAGGTGTAATGTGATCATAAGAGCGAGTGTGAGTTAGCAGACATGCAGCTGAGTTCTGAATATACTGAAGTTTTGTTAGGATTTTGTTAGGTGTACCATAAAGAATAATATTGCAGTAGTCAATTCTGGATGTACTGAAAGCAGGAATGAGAGTTTTGGCAGCAGTAAAGGACAGTGAAGGATGGTATGGATGGTAATGTGTTGGAGTGAAGTTGACTGAAAAGGATTGGGTGATAATTTTATGCTACATGCTTTTAACATTTATATTTAAATAAATACAAGTTATATTATTATTAAATTAATATTTAATAATAATATGTAATAATATATTCATATATCTAATGCTAAATATATCTTAGCTAGGATAGTGCCCTGTGCCTGGTTAAGGGGTAAGGGACTCACTGTGACCCTGATCATGATTAAGCAGAAAATGGATGGATGAATGTTACTCTTATATAGCATCTGTTAAACACCCAAGGATGCTTTACAATCAACACATTGAGGACTCAACCATACAGCAGTGAGAATCAGCAGCCAACCACGCACAGCATAACCACCTGGAGGACTGCATTGAGCACTAGGGAGATCACCCAGGACAGAGTGCCAACCATATCTGGGCATACACACATACATTCATACACATACAGACATACACATTCATTCACACACACCAGGGACATTTAGAGCCAATTCACCTGATCTCCATGTTTTGTGACTGTGGAAGAGGAAACCCATGCAGACATGGGGGAGAACATGGAAACTCCACCATGATGGGAACTTGAACCCAAGACACCAGTGCTGAGAGGTGAACGTGCTAACCACCAAGCCACTGTGCCACCCATCTATCCATGCTGGGTAGAACACATACAATACCAGAGAAATGTTTCACTCAGACTTATGTTAACTTAAGTAGTTTAACAGCCTACCAGCAAGTTGTGTCAGACTGCATTATGCCATATCAACAAGCTCAAACTAAAAATAATGCTTTGCTTCAGCAAATAATTGACACAATATATAAAAAAAGGCCCTGTAACTGTAGGCCACAAGTTGAATATCACTAGTTTATGGGTTGTTATTGGCAGGTCTTGTATGTTGTTGGAACAGGACAGAGGAAATAAACTGCATGTAGTAATTTCAGTTTTGGGACACCCATGTGTGGCATGAATGTGTGGAATGAGGAGAGGGTGACTGAAAGCACTGCCACTCGTAACGAGATGAAAGAATGTGAGAGATGTTTATTTCTGCAGTGTGGGAGCAAGTGGCAGCCTGCTTTTGTTAGTCTCTTTTCAACAGGACATCTCACACACACACATATTGTTTGATTCGTGACAAGTTGTATATGAGTGTGAATGCATGTCAACTTGACATACCTTTCTGAAAATAAACAACTCAAAAAGAACAGCGTGCTGTTTTAGCACGAACATGTTCCACTGATGCTGCCAGGACCATAAACTAGCTTACTTTGTTAAGAAAGTAAACTATAATTATGAGGACAGTGACAAGACTAGCTCTAATGGACTAGCACTTACATATTTGTATGTAAAATAACTGGCAAATTTATCAGAAACCCCTCCCTTCCACCATGCTGGTGTACAGTTGGAGATAATATAACAGGAAAAGTTGGTCACGAAAGGGATGCATTGTGGCGCACCTGTAAAATTGTGGTGCCCCACGCACAGCACATGATCTGTGTATGCGGACTGCCAGCCCTGGACTGAACAGACTTGTACTTTGCTGTAGTTCATCTGCTTATCTGACTTTATAGCAGATGCAGTTCACACAGCTACACTCATTGGCCATTTTATTGGAAGCTCCTAGAAAGCAGATGTCAAAACATAAAAACACTATTAAAAGCACTTAATCTAGTTTACTCGAATTAAAATGAATGTTTTTAATCTACTAGTACATCTAAGCCAGATACTCAACAGCTATATGCACCGATTACATGTTTGTTTGGGTTTTTTTTTTTTCAAACTCAGGGTACATTTAGGGTGTCCCTCATTTACAATGTAGCTGAGGTAATACAACATAATAATTATAATCTATGTAACTAAAGGCAAGACAAAAAACAAAGTAAGAAATGATGGTAATTTAATCTAAATCAGAAATCAATTTAAACAAATAAAGTGAAATAGTAAAAATGTCAAAGCTCATATAGATGATGAATAAAATAATAAAAACAGAACAGGCCTTCAGGAATAACTAAAATTAAGATTAACTAATATGCTTTTCACACAATGGAATTTGACCCATTCGTGCAGTAAAACACACAAGCTGTGAGAATGTGTGCCCAAAGCGGTGGGCAGCCCTTATCCACCAGTGCCTGGGGAGCAGTTAGGGGGTTAGGTGCTTTGTTCAAGGGCACTTCAGTCATGTCCTGTCTGGGGATCGAACCAGCTAAAACCAGCTAATTCTGGTCACTAATTGCTACATGCATCCTAATGGTACAATGGTGCCACTAGGCCATGGCTGCCCCCAGCCATGATATGAATGAATAGAGAGAAGTAGCTCAAAAGTAAAAGGATAAATAAAGCAAAATCCTGGAAAATCACAGACATTTGTACCTGTGCAGGATGAGAGAAAGAATGAGACTAAAATAAACAGAAAGGTGTGATTAAAATCATTTTACAGTTTAATTTTAGTGGCAGCAGCCTGTTTGCTGAACTGGAGATTAAATAAATCAGACAGATTTAAGTATAAAAGCTGTGACTCCAGTCTGGAATTGTGCAGCTCCAGCAAAGAACATCCACAGCCATAACTTTGGACTGCTTTGATAAATGTGCCAAGCACAGCTCAGAATGCACTGCACCAGCAGCAAGCACATGCAAATAAACTCCACTGTGGTCGCACTGATCCTGAGAGTAAAGCAGAAATCCTGTTTACTCTGTGCATTCTAATATGAGTCTGGTACCTGACACTGTTTGTTTTGCTTTGGAGAAGATCAGAATAAAGTATTTCACTTTTTTAAAGCCTCCCAACAGGAGAAATTTGGAGATAAGAAAGCCCAAAGTTATTTCAGATCAAACCAACCATTAATACTTCAACCAAAAATAAAGATTTATGCCATTTTGAAAAAAAAAATCCAGCAGTACTAGTTTGTGGTTGGAACCAGGGTGGACTGAGAATAATATAAAGTCAGAACCTTTTGTCTAGGTTATCTCCAGATCATCTGCTATGGTGATTTGTGTGTTACCATTGAGCAGACAGCTGTTCTGGACATTTCAAGACTTTTCTAGGTTGAGATTTGTCTACAAAACAATCGTTTATTCAAAAGTCAGTAAAGGCTTTGGCTGTGCTAACTCAAACTAAATATTGTAGTTGACTGAAATAGTACCCAATTAGAGGGAGCATGACAATGACAACAAACTCAAATGTTGCTGTGATGCTGTTAGAAAATCTCATTGATAAGTGATCTACAGTATTTTCTGTATAATATGCTTGATCCTAATTTCTTCTAAGGGGTTTCTGTGATCGTTTTAGATTGGTATGATAATTTGAGCATTTTGGAGTCATATATATAAATTTGTGAAAGACTTGAAATACTACTTGTCACAGCCCCACCACTGCCCTGTCTCATTCTGCGTCATGTCTCATGTCCCTGCCCATCACATCTCCATGTCAGGTAAATGTCTAGCACCTGTTTTGCCTGATAGTACAGCCCTGCCTGTTCATTTCCCCCTTTTATTATATTTGGCATTTAAGCTCTTTATTGTCTCTTTGCCCTTTGTCAGACATTATGTGTGTCTGTAATAGTTTGTGAACGTTGTAATGCTGGTGTATGTCTGCTATGTCTATAATCTCACAATAAACTCTCACACTGGGATCTCAGCTTTGCATCCTCTCATCCTTCTGCAGCTCCATGTAACACTAATTACTGCATGCATCCTAATGGTGCAATGTGCTGAATTTGACATCCTGTAACAGACATCTTCACTAAAATGCACAAACACACCAGCAAGCTGTTGACAAATTTGACAAAAATTGTGGTTAAGTAGCTATACTGGGAGTATGTGATGTTATTTAATAGGGTTGAATTTTAAAAGTAGACTTATGCCTGGCCTACACTTTGTAACCCCCATTTCATGTCAGGTAGCAGAGCTAGTGCAGCAAAGAGCACAATTTACTTTTTCTCACTCTTTTTCTCATGTTTATGCCATGGAGGACAGAGCTATAGCTCACAGTTAGTCTGGAAAACCACAGTTCATTGTTAAGAGAAAGTAGGTTTAGAAATAATAGAAAGTAGAAATAGCTAGAGGCTAAAACTACAATCAGTTGATGTGCTGAAGAGAGTTAAAGTGCATTATTTTTGTGCTCTAGCAAGCAAAGCTAGCTATGCTAACAGACCGCATGGACTGATGCAACCTGTTGAGCTCAGTAAAGCTGTGTTTCACAGGTAAATACACCAGGTAACCTGATAAAGTATAAAAGTGTAAATAAAAATAAAATGTATTTGTTGAGTTTAATATAATTTTGACCAATATTCAGTTGCTATCTAATAAAACAATAAACAATAGCTATCAAATAAAACATTTTATTCTACTTGTAGTGGCTGCTGGTCTAGAGCTGAGGGAAATGTACCAAAAAGCTACACATTCATCCCAGAGGTATATTCTACTCAGTACTTACAATGGGTTGTAATATTGGTGTATGCTTAAAGGAAAACAATATTTGTTGGTTTTGAAAGGTTTATTGAATTGTATAAATCATTAAAATGACTTGTTGTAATACCTGTAAAAGAAAAAGGGGACAATATGGTAATTGTCAAATAAGAGAAAATACATGCAAAATGTTGAAATACTTACCTGTTATTGTTCTGAATACCTGTGAAGGAAAAGTTATTTCTATCAGTAAGAGATATGTGTATTTTAATGTAATTTTGCTGTGATGCAAGTAATTATAAGTAATTGAATGTGACTAAGAGTGAAGGTCAGTGTTATGTAGATACATAGAGCAAAGGTTTACTGTACCTGTTTTGCTTAAGCAGGTCAAGTTTTTTTTGAGGACATCAGAAATCCTGGAGAGTGGATTTCCTCATCTCATCTTGGAACTCTTTTGAAGTCGATGGCGAACCACCCAACGGAACTGAACTGACAGCTCTGACCACTCTTAAGTTCAACATATCAGGTTATGTGATAGGATTAAGACTGAGAGACTGAGAAACACTTTATTTCTTTTTCCAGTTTTGTTTTGTGTCATGGTTTAACACTTACTTTGTATTTTATTTTATTTTTGATTTATTAGAAATTGTTATGGGGTTTGAGACAGAACTAAATTTATATAATTAAAACTAACTTGGTATATTGTACAAAGCTAAACCTAATAGAAGTTCATTCATTTATTAATTATCACACCCGCTTAATCCTTATCAGGGTCGCGGTTAGTCTCCTACCCCATCACTGGGCGCCTAATAGAAGTTAACTAAGTAAAAGTAAGTAACCTTAGATAAAAAAAATAACTAAACTTAATAAATAAAAGTTAACCCAAATAATATTAAACTAAAACTAAGCTAAACAGAAAATAATATCATTATAGTAATATAATTTGATGACAGTCTATTCATCATATGTTTGATCATTTTATGGGTATTGATTTTTTTTATTGAACTTTTTTGTGTTTGCATTTATGCATATTTTTGTCCTTTCTTCTAAGTAAAACCAATCACTTTGCTTCTACCCTTTTGGTCTATGGTTAATGCTGACATAAACCCCACCTCCTTAATGAACCTAGGTGTACTGGTCCTTAGAGTGGCAAAATTCCTACATTACCTGTAGCTTACTCTGCTTCAGAGTAGAATACTAAGTAGTTAACTGGCTTACTGATAGGAGCACTACAACTTCAAGATGTTCAAAAATCTAATCAATGTTGACACACAATGACATTTTTCAAAAATAATTTTTTGATTATTTTTAGTCAAAAAAGTCCCCACAATACACGAGCTGCCCTATACCACACACTTTATGCGCAAATGACCAATGGCTCTACCATTCCAGTTTCACTACTGTCACCATATCAGTACACCTGAACACTACAACAGCATCATAAGATGATTAATTTATTCAGAACAGAAGTTGACCAGAGGAGGATGGGTCCCCCATGTGAGTCTGGTTCCTCCCAAAGTTTCCTCCTCCAGTTCTATGGGAGTCTTGTCACCAGTGGCTTGCTTACTGGGGATTTTGTTAATATTGGTGTTTTGTTAATATTCTGTAAAGCTGCTTTGTGACATCAATTGTATAAAGTGCTATATAAATAAAATTGACTTGAGCCTCAAAACCTCATGGGTGTTTCTCACAAAACTGCTAGATGGCGAGGGCAGGCAGAAGTTTTTTGCAAACAAGATGTAACAGAAAATAATGTCTATGAAACAATGACTGAAAAGAAGTCAACAGGGCTTCATGTTCAGTGTAAGCTTGAGGAGAATACACACAGAGTAAGTTCATTTAGCCGCCATGCTTTTTCTTTCATATAACCTGACAAGTTCCATTCAGCTTGGCTCTCATGCTTGGTTAAATGCTGCGTTTTACACCAGAGAATTGGTGTCCAACCCACACTACACTATACTGAGTCATAAGTATTGAATATGTTTATTATTTATGATTCACAATTGGAGTGGCCAAGACTGCACTGGGAGAAGATTGCAGGAGTATAGATTGGATTATAGACACCCCACACTACAGGATAATCTGAGAAAGATCATCATTTACAATCACCCTGAAATCAGGAGGAGCAAATCAACCTCAAGTGAACCAGACATTGCTTTCTTCATAGAGTGTCATTCCAGTGCACTGGACTGCTTCTTACATGAATGTAGCATTCTTCACATTTTAACTGTTTAACAACCTAAGTGCAAAAATTATATTTTAGCAAGTGAAAACATCTTAACAACCCAGTGTGTGTGTGTGTGCGTGTGTGTGTGTGTGTGTGTGTGTACCGGGTTGTTAAGATGTTTTCACTTGCTAAAATTAAAGAAGGCCAAATTCATTGGGCTTTTATTTATAGAACCTACATGAAATTATAAGGAACCACCCCTGGGGGAGGTCAGCTGCAACCAGAGGAGCCTTTTCAGTGGAAGACTGCTCCGTCCCAAATTCAGAACCAATAGATTCTGACACTTCTTTGTCCCTTATGCCATCAGACTATAACTGGGGGGAGGAGAAACAGGATGACAGAGGATGGATTGGAAGAGCAGTAGCCACCATCTACTAACCATATACTTATGGACAATGTGCAATATTTTACATTTTATAATTTACCTTAATTTTCATTTTTAATTTATTTTAAGTTAAAGAGACTAGTTTTGGTAATTGTTTATAGTAAAATTTTGCTTTTCCCTATGTGCTGCTACTGTTATTTTCTGTAGTGAGAGCTGCTGGAAACTGAATTTCTTATATTTCCTCTGATTTGATAATAACCAGGCATCAGCTGTTATTATCTGCAGCTGAGACTGACTTGTTGTTCTGAAAGGGCCACTGTATCTGTGTGCCTTGGAGGGTGGAGTCATTTCACTATGCCTTGTATAGGTCTGACTTCTGCTGGTAATGGTAATTTTCCAAGGGCTTTATTTTCCTCTACATGCAGGTGACTTGTAGCCTCAGGTTTTTCTTAAAGATAAAACCCAGCCCGGGGCTTTTGGGATTTGCACACAGTATGCAAAACCAGCTCAGCTCCCTAAAGGCCATAAACCCTGCTGGGGATGCTCCCCACCTTCAACCCACACACACTCAAAACAGACAGGAAAAAAAATTCAGCCTCTGGCACAAAACTCACTGAGGCATGAGATAAGAATAAAAGAGTTTTTGTCTTCTTGGAAAATTACTATCGATAGAAGTCAGGGCATAGTGAAAAAACACAATGCAGAACCCTTTTGACTGCCATGTCACAGCTGGGGGCAGTAACAATTGATGATTGGCATTAGGCAATCAGGCAAAACAAGCCTATCCTCCAATGTAAACAGCCATAAAAAGAGAGTAGCCTCTTCACAACAACAAACTAGTTTCAGCTGCAGACAATCACAGCTTATGACTTTATGCATTAAAGAATCAAAGGGAAGGAGCCCACCCTCTGGGGCAGTCTCTTAAAGAAATGCACGCAAAATGCTTATGGTTTTTGTGACAGAACCCTTCAAATTAACGGACAAAGTTGTATTATGTTCATTTAGATATTTTAAAATATATTTTATGATTTGTAATATGAAAACACATGCTGAGCACTAAAAATGTAGAAGCTTTTAAATATTTTGTCACATTTGTGACAGTAGAACAGACACTGGCTGGGTTTCCATTCAATGCAAGAACCTTTAGATGACGTAACTACCATTCATGAAGGGATGGCATCAAAACAATCAAAATGGATTTAACTCTTTGGTTTCTGTAGAATGATCTTTATAGAATCACTATTGCTTCATACAAACTAACCACTTGTGCTGAGTATACAATGGTGAATGAAACATTTGCTAAATATGCTGTACATGCTACAATAATAATGAAATGATGCATTGTATTACCAGACTTACACCAGGGTTCGTGCTGGCCACTCGCCACGTCGCCAATGGCGAACTCAGACAGCATGTGGCGAGGAAAACATGTCATCAGTACGCCACGCTGGCTAAAAGCAATTTTCTAATGCATGGCGAATTCAAATCGCCATGAAAATCACAAAATCCGGCAATACTCCACGAGCTGTCCACCATCTTGAGTTTATCTGCTGCTCCGTAAACACCCGAAATAGCCCGAAGCAACATCATCAGGAAAATAACCGCGAAATAATTAATGAGATAGGTGGGTCTCTAAATGCTGATTGGTTGAGAAGTTTCTGTACGTTCTGTGCGTTTCTGTTTAATTCTGTGCGTTCATTGATAGTATTTTTACAGTTATTCCCAAGCTTGTGATAAACTGTCTCTGGAATAAATAAACAAGTCGACAAAGAGCTGTAAACATTGGACATTTTTTATTTTGAATTCAATTGTTGCTCTATATTTTCCATTATTATCACTCTTATTTGCCCTACAGAGAGTAAATATCTATAAATATCTGTAAATATGATCAAAAATCCATTACACCAATGGATTTCTGATATGATGTACATGTACATGTAACTGCCTGTGGCTAAGATTGGCTAACTGTGGCTAAAGCGTGGCTACTGTGGCTAACTATCTTCGCCACAGGTAGCTGTTAAATCTGTGGTTAGTCAAATCCTTATGTGGCTAAGAAAGTTTTAAGCCCCTTAGCCACAATAGCTAACAGGTTTCATGAGCCAGTGCCAACCCTGCTTACACCCAAAACACCAAATTTAACAGCCCTGATTCGTCTTCACACCTGGAACCTTGTAAGTCTAATGAGTCACATGACACCAGGGAGGGACAATTAAATAATTGGGCACAATTTGGACATGTTCACTGTGAGGTGTACTCACTTGTGTTGCAGTTGGCTGTGTGTTATGTTCAGAAAACAGTAAATCTACACTGTTATACAAGCTGCACACTGACTACTCTTATATCCAAGATTCACTTCTATAGTGTTGCCCCATGAAAAGATATAATCAAGAATTTGCAGAAATGTAAAGGGTATACTCACTTTTGGGAGATTCTGTATATATAAGAATATTGCACATAGTATGTACCACTACAGACTGTTTTTGCTGGTTCATGCAGTTGATCACCACAGTGCTTTGGTAAATGAATCTGGGAACAGCAACTGCCTACCAAAGAGCATTATGCCCCTAAGATGTATTTATCTTATTCAGCTCCATTAAATGTGAAGCAGCTCACTCTAGATCAGCCTATAGTCAGTCTCCACTCACACAATGAGGCACAGCATTGATCACTCTGTAATGGAAAACAGTGCACTTGCAATTTGCAAATCACATCAGTTTTAAGCTCCCATGGAGCATTCATAAAACAAAACTCAGTCGCCCTTTCCAGACAGTAGAGAGTTATAAAAGTATCTTCACCTTCCATTTCTACAGCACTTTTTTAGACACTGAGCACTCTTTCACAATTGGGACACACATTAGACAGATCTCAATCACCAACAATGGTCAGCAACCACCTGAATAATGTGACAGTAGTTAGTCTGCATCAGAACTCTGATCACACATCAGCTATTACACAGAAAGGTGAGGAGAGACTGGGCCAGTTTTTGAATATAGGGAGCTCATAGTATACAAATATACAAGCCCACTTACTGTACGCCTTTTAAAGAAAGAATTAAAGAATGTCATCAAAGAGAACCAGTTGAGAAATAAAAATGTATTTGCCTCAAACAACATGTTTTCATTTTTATAGATAAAAATATGTTTGTTACATGTAATTCAGGACTACATTAATGCTAACTCAGTACCGGTGCTAGGCATGTGGATGCCCTAAGCACAAAAGCTTTGTGTGCCCCCATCATGCCTCCCTCCAGCTTGCAAGGCTCCCTATTGATAAATTGGGCCCCACACGCAGTGCATAGTCCAAGTGGGTGGAGAGCCGGCTCAGTGATAACTTAAGTATAAGCTTCCATTACTTGATAGCTATATTACCTATTAGTTGTAGTACAAAAAATAAACTTAAGAAGCATACTATGGGGGCCCCCGAGTGGCTCAGCAGGCTAAGACGCTGACACTATGAAAAGGGGATTGTGAGTTCAAATCCCAATCATGCTGTTTCCCATCAATAGCCGGGGCCCAAGAGAGCAAAAATTGTCCGTGCTCTCTCTGGGTGGGTAGATGGCGCTCTCTAGCTCTCACTTTCACATTGCAATGTCCGCTATCTCAGGTGTCTGCAGATTGGTCCATTCAGAGTTGGGAAACTTGCGCTTTCCTCCGAGCGCATTGGCTCCCCAGTGATGGTGTATAAGCGGTAGTTCAAAAAGAGGCAGTGGCTGCATCACACTAGAGTCAGGGACATTGCAAAAGTGATGGGGAGAGTCCTAATGGATGGGGTGGGCTAACTGGCAACTACTACATTGGGAAGGGTATAAAATTGGCAAAAATTTTAAAAAAGAAGAAGAAGCACATTGTGTCTGTGTGATTTGTAGACAAACTGTTACTTTAAAGAAGTAGTGAAGGTTGATGAATAGCTCAATTACACTTTCCAGGTAGCTGGGGTAAGTAAAAGCATATATGGAGTCAGCAGTGAAGGGAGGGTAAGTGCTTGCAGATGACAGTGATGGATTGTCTGTAAGCCAAACTGCAGGCAGAAGTTACTGTTAGTGCTGTGAGATGGAATTTGCACAATGACTGATATAGAGCTGGTACAAAATACTGTGGTTTTTCCTATTCTAGTTCTTCCTTCTGGACCTAAGGCACCATGAGCCTAAGGTCACTATGAGAAATGCTGGTGTTATCTTGAGGCAAGGAAAGCTTTGTGTCACCAGATGGTCAAGGAACAGTGTGATTCTGGATTCTGGATTGATTAAATACCATTTAACATCTTTTAAATGAGTTGAACCAATGAAGCACCCCTGAAGACCTTAGGGATAACATGGAACAATGAATCCCTATTAAATGGTTTCCAGCTTTAGGAGTTGAAGAAAGAACACACCGTTGAAATCCTCTGGTATGAGGTGGATTCATGAATTCTTTTGTGAGTTGAGTTGAAGTGTGAGTTGAAGTGATGAAGCTCCTCTGAACATCTTTGGTGTGACTTGGAGTAATGACGCATCACTGAATACCAGGGCCTTAATTTCAGTGCTGGATTGTGGGAATTGCACACTATTTCTTCGATTTCCGCAATTTTAGCCTTAATAATGCGGGAAACTCCCGCACACAATTACAGCGAAAACATTCAGCAAAACATTCGCTCGGTTTGGATTGTGAGAGGGACGGATGGTTGGGCGGACCTACTTCCGTACTGGACGCTGCACTAAGGGCGCTCACTCCTCCTCTGAAACAGAGCTACGAGAACCTTCTGCTTTAGAGCATTTCTCTCAGTCAACTTTCAGAACCAACACAGTCACTGATAAGATCTTGTGGCACGCAAACATTGAGCGCTGGCTAAAACGCAAATCTCCATTGTCTGAAATTGAACCCGCTCAGAAAATAGCACCGGTGTTGTGCGGAATTCCTACTCCCCGCCAGAAACTGACTTCCATGTACGCGCATCTCACAGCAGTGTAGTCAGAACACATCGCACTCGCTGTTTCTGTTGTTTCTGTATTTAAATAATTATTTATATTATCATTACTTTCACAGAAAACAACAGAACATCACATAAAGCACTAGTGTTATATTTAACAAATGGAAGTCCTAATAAATCCATATTATTAGAACATTGTTAAAACAAAATACACAACCGAGATTCTGCTACAGCTCCTAACATCATCCCGTGTTATTGATCTAAATTCAATGTTCTGCATCTTTTCAGAAGAAATAATGACATTGTACTCTATTTTAATGTTCTCTGACCCAGAGCTGAGTTATAAACAAATCAAGTGTGCTTACACAGTAAATATGGCAGTGTTAAATCAACACTACTAGAGTTAAATTAACACTGAGGGTGTCAAAATGTAACACTCTTATTTAACTCTAATAGTGTTGATTTAACACTGGCAGATTTACTGTGTACAGAGTTGGGTTACACACCATATATACCATCATATTATAGTGATAACCTGACCAGAGAGACCTGCACTGCAAAAACAACAAGCTGAATAATCACAGTTCATATTTAGAGACAATGTTTAAGCTTTGGTTGGTCAAATATCTTAGTCTATAGATCAAATGCTCAAATCCCTAGTTTTATAAAATCAGTGGAGATAATGGGGCATATTTTGGTGTAATTACATGAAAAATAAGCTGCTTCTTGCAAGTTGTTGACGTGGTGCTGGCTGACCAGTTCAAAACAACATTGTGTCAAGTTTTTCTATGCTGTTAGTATTAATTTATTTACCTGTAGGCTCCACACAGGATTATGTTTGTGTTTAAGTAAAACCCCACATATGTCAAATGACTGTGTAGGTTACCCTCAAAAACATTTTATTGTAGCTTCTTCATAGAGGATTTTTTGGGGGGGCGGGGGGGGGGGAATGATTTCGGCAATGCTAACATACATGCTGAAATTACACTCCCCTCTTATCTTTATACTATAAGGCCTGATAAATATGAAACTGATACTCCTTCGATGTTATTTACAAAAATTACCATTGAAAATGTGTGGATCTGTGGTTTTAGTCAAAGTATAAATAGTCCGGAATATCATATT
>BRDA01083175.1:0-14951 GCA_036984385.1 Crenuchus spilurus | reverse complement strand
TATATATATATATATATATATATATATATATATATATATATATACTGGATATCTGTGTGGTATGTATATTTTTATGCACAGTTTTGACTGTAGATTTTGATTTTGCAGAATGACAGAATCAAGAAACAAAGGTTTGTTTTATGTGCAGATCAGAAGATCTTTAGCCTTTAAAAGGATAAGTGATGGTATTTAAGCTCAAAAGTTGGCAAATCTTTGAGTGCAGTTCCTAAGACACTTTAATTCCACAGATTAAAAGCTTTTCATCTTGACTTCAGACTGCAGGCTGAGCAGTTCACTGTTAAAGGAGGACGAGAGTATCACTCTATCTCACTGTATTCATCCACTATCACACTCTATCTCTCATACTCCCTCACTCAATTCATGATTTATTTTATATGCATGAGAGAATTTACATTTGCAGAGGTAGCACAGATACATAACAATAAGGAACATGTTCATTTCTCTCTTCCTGTTTCTCTTTCTGACTCTTTTTGACAAATATTTCTGAAGTTAAAAACAGGTGGGCAGAGAAAAGAATTTCAAAATAAAATACTTTTTGGATTTCTTGGTGCTGAACTTTGCTGTGTGAATGCAATTCTCTCTGCTTTTGCTGTAGGAGTATTACAATTAGGCAAAAATGAAGTTATTTAAATGGTAAATTCAACTGTCCATTTAGTATGTACAGTTAAACCCACTATTACAGTTAATAGCACTGCTGCACATAGCATTTTTGAATCTGGCTATGAACACATTTAGCTCGTGTGGGCAGTGAGTGATGAATAAAGCTTTATAGTTCTACTTCAAAAGAATTTGTAGCTGTTTCACTGTCTGGCTCCATCCAAAGAGAACTTCACTGGTGGAACATCTGCTGGTGCTTTTCTGAGGTGCAGAAGTAAGAGTATAAGGCTTGTACGGCCATTTGAGCATCTACAGCACTAACTGTAGAGCCTCTCAAAAGCATCAGTGCTGGTAAATGGTCAGTAGATGCATTTTAAAAGTCAAACAATGTATAAATAGTATAATAATATAAGTTCCATCAAGTCGATGCTGACTCATGGTGCCTTTATGGATAGAGCATCTCCAGAACATCCTGTAGTCTTTTTGAATCGTCAAGTTTCTTAGCCATCTTGCTGCTGGCTGCTGTATTTCTCTTTACCTTCAACTGTTCCTCAGATAACTGTCTTTTCAGTTGAACTGGTTCATCTCTGAGATCACACGTTTGACCCTTTTTTGACATTTTTTCCCTGTGAATTCCCCCTCTTTGGTCTTGTTGATGTGTAATTTCAATGCTGTTGCTCTCAGGACTGAGTGGATTAAGTAAGGTGATGCATTAATCTCTGCAGTTTGACACTAACAAGTAATAATTATGCTAAAGCCCTGACCGCACCACTGCTAATCACAGTATTAGTGTGGCTAAGTCTGCACTCCAATCACTGAGCAAATACATCACTAACTTCCAGCATCCACAGTCCTAGAGATAGTAGAAGTGAGGGTGTAGATGTATGCAAGCTTATATATCTCGTAGTAGAGGTATATTGTTAAGGCTTGTGTTGCGCTTTTAATTAGGTGGTTTGGAATTGGGCAACAGCTTTGCGATGCACCACTGACCTCTGAAAATAACAGCCACAGGCCATGAGAGAGGGAGAGAAAGAGAGAGAGGGAGGGAGAGAGATGGGAGAGCGAGAAACGAGAGTGAAGGGGAAAACAGAAACACGTTAACGGTGTGATTAAAAAAAGAGATTAAAAAAGAGGCAGTGAAAGGAAATGCATGTCAAGAGCGTGAAAAACACTGCATACACTTGGGAGGAAATTATCACTGCAATTAGCTCATCGTGTGGAAACTCGTTCATTTTGAAGGAGGAAAATATAACTGTGTGTGTGAATACACGTGTCTTTGTGTTTACCCGCATGTGACTGTGTGTAAATGAATGAGAAGGCCTCTTGGCCACACTTTATGATAAAGGTAATAATTAACAATACTTAAAACTATATTACGCATCACTCAATTGTTGAACAGTTTTGGGAACGCTGTATCACACAGTTTCCATCCTTTAGCATTTTAGTTGTTACCTTAATTGATATTTAGACCTTCACTAAGTACTAACATGAGACGTTATTAATAAGGCTCTTATTGGTTAATTAATAAATGATGACTATGTTTCACATGAATTCAAGTTGTACATGAGAATCATCAGTGAAGGCTAATCAGTCACACTGATATCTATGAACTGCTGCTCATCTTGAAAATCATTACCTGAGACATTACGACCACCTAAACCATGCTTCGGCGTCGCAGGCCCAGATGTAGCAGTGTTTGCTCAGTGGTGATCCCTGACACTTTCCTCCTTGCTCCTTAACTCATTAACTGCTGCACTGTGGAGTGTCAATTGCCATGTACTACTCACCAGAGTCACTGCTCCCCTCTGACATCAATGGCCCATGGGGTACCTCTCTTATGATGTTGGGAGGAACTCAATGTATGATTCTCGGTACATCTTTGATATGGCAGATCTCAAACATTCCACAATTTTGTGGTTTCTGAGATGCCACTTTTTGCCCAATACCCTATTGTCATGTCCTTTGCCCATGATGATCGTTCTGCACTCCGCTACATCAGGCTGGTGTGCTAGCTTTATTATACATGCAGCAAACATGGCATGTGTGATGATGACTGTATATAGATATAAACAGTATAACAATAACAATAGCAAGTATCATTAACAACCAACATTCTCACTCTGTCTTAATTTAATCAGACTTTCCATTGGTGGGTCCACTGATCGTTACCATGTCTTCACTAAATTATTTTATGCTTTTATGTCTGTGTCCTGCACCCTTAGATTGTGAGCAGAGTGTTTGATATCTCTCACAAAGATATGCTCTGAATATCCCATAGGACTGCTCCTGCCAATTAGTTAAACTACCAATTAATCTTTTGATTAGCTGAACCATTAAATCTTCTGTAGTTTCTGTCAGTTTCTGCAAGTTTCTTAATAATTACACACATTAAGTGTTATACATCTTTAGTGTAAGACTTCATAACACAACATAATGCATTGTATTCATTTATAAACATTCTTATTAATCAGAACAATGTCATTAAGCTTTATTGCATGTTCAATTCATTCACATAAGATGTTACATTGACTCACAGTGATATAATACTCTATAGTCTGTAGAGATCATGTGATGTATTTAGATGTTATGAGCACTTCTAAAGTGATTTCATTCTGAAGCTAGTGAGGAACATGGAGGCTTATCATTTATCACTGTTCATATAAAATCTTATGTGACATAATATCACTGGTCTGATCAATACATTTAAGAACAGATACAATATGTATTATAATGCATTATGTCACTTCTAACATTATATTATGATGTTATAACATTATATGTGTTAGCAACATGTATATACAGGTATAAAGGCTTAGGCCAATATTAATAACAGTGTGAAACCTCCAATCACAGCCTTGTCTCTCTCTTGTCCACATGCTTTTTGTTTATGTTTACGTCATCCATGTGCTACATCATGTCTCTGTCTTAGTCTTGTCCTCGTCATGTTCTGGAAGTGTCTGCACCTGTCTCATGATTCCACAGCCCTGGTCTCCAATATGTTGTGTGATTATGTTTGCTTAAGTGTTCCCTCGTGTTCCACAGTCTACGTTGGTCATTATATTGCCACATATGTAATGTCATCATGCACTTCCTTGTCTTCAGGTGACCACAGCCATAGTTTCTTCATAGACAAGTTTTTATTTTGTAAATAAAGAGAAGTTATGACCTCCACCCTTCCTGACAATTAGATACATATAAAATGTTACCGATATAAGAATATTCTAAAGCATTTGAGGACACTTTTGTTTTTCTGGTTCTCTGTACAGTATTTACAGAATTGTTTTCCTAAGATTGTGAAAAGGCAATGTGTAATATAATGTCTAATCATTATGGTCTGATAATTAGCTGAGAAACACTGGTGTGAGGGATGGTGTAATGGTGTCTAAATCATTGGGCACATTGTGTCTTGTAAAATATCCCCAACCTAATATACTCTACATATGAATTTAATAAATAACTATGATATTGTATGTAAGTCTCAAAAGGTATGGTTCAGTCCTCAGTCCATACAGTCCAGGTATGGAAAGTAAGTCTCTTTTTGCAATATGAAAAATTCCAGTAAATTTACATAAACCGATTTCTACAGGCAACGGTAGTTTAGCTCTGCTCATTCATATTAAATCGTTTCAGGCTACTTTTTGAATGAGCCACGATACAAGGCAGTCAGTCAAAACGGTGATCATGTACATATATCAGCCTTAAAGGCACAGTAATAAAAACAGCCTGTTTAATTCTCATAGATAAAGAGAGGTTGGGAATTGGTGATGTCAAATGATTTCAGACTATTTTTAATATATAAACCCACATAAATGTCACAAGTAAACCTCAGGGAAGCAAATCAAATACAAGACTAATGTAAGTCGTGTGCTTTAATAAAATATACTGCTAACCAATAAGAAACTGTTTATTTTACATCAGTCTCACTGTTTCACTTGAATATATGATCATTCTTATTCCTCGGTGGAGGGCATGCACATATACTTCAGTGGTGGCTCTGCAGGATCAGTAGGAAAGAACAGGATTGATAGCTTGTAAAGCTGCAGGTCAATTCATGTGTTTCTGTCACTCAAGTACCGTGTGATGCTTATGTGTGTGTGAGTGCACACTGCTGATTCTTTACAAGCTGTAAGCCACATGTCTGCTCCGAGTGTGTATTCTTCACCCCTAACTGTATCCCCTCATTTCCCCGTCACTGCTCCAGATTGGCCACCTGCTTGCCTTGTGCCTATTTTTGCTTAGCAGAGTGGAGATCCCCATCACGCGAGCCAAGTTAGTATGCAGGCCATGTGGCAGATTTACTCTTCAGATTCACTAGCATTTCATGTAAATGCACCCTTTCCCTGTGTGGGTATGTGTGCTTACATATGAGAGGGGGATCCTCGTTCTGTTAAGCATTTTTTCTCATGTGTAGTCACACAGCGAGCTCTGTGTCAAGGCCAGGCTTTGCATACATTTGTGCTTGAAGGTTACAGTGACGAAGGTCTTCAGGATAACAGATAATTCTCTGTTGGGGTGTGTGCAGGAATTGGTGTGTGTATCCTAGTGCTGCTGATCTAGGCTCATTGTGTTCTGTTCCTGTTCTCCATCACTCAGTGGTCATCTCATTCAAGCATTCTATACCCTCTGGTCATGAAATATACATATGTATGGGAATAGGACAGCTGTTTTGGCAATACTTCTGCTTTAGGCAGTTATGGCAAAGGGTAGTAATGCCATACATTTTATTTTCTATTATGAAGTAGCTGCATTTTTGATTAAGTATAAAAAACTGGAATCACTGTTATATTGATACAAATAGAAGGCCATGCTTCTTCAAGCATACACTGTTATATGTGTCATGTGACCAAAACCATCTTTAATGTACTGTCATGTATCAAGTCATTTTTGAATTTTCACTTAGAAAGGCTATTGTTTATTATATTGCAGAGCAGCTGTCTAGAGTATAATATTTGAGTTGTAATCACTTTTAATGCAATTCTCTGACCCTTTTGAACTCCACTGAGTCGTATTATAGTTCAAAATAATCAGTAAGTTGACCAGTAAGTCTGCAAAGAGTGTTGTTTATGTACAATTTTTGATTTGGATTTGCATCTTTAGTGTGTCACAGTTTTTCTGACAAACTGCAGTACACTACAGGAAACACAGGGGGCGACATAGCTTCTATCATTTTAATGCAGCATAAAATAAGAAATTGCATTTTATGGAAATTCAACTTTTATCAATTCATAGAAACACAATGCAGAATGGTACCAGCTCACTAAGAAAAGTAACAATGTGGTATGGTGCAGCGTATACAGTAGAAAGCAGAAATATTACATGAAAGCGTATTAACGATGCACAGACATTTTAAAACTGATTAATGAAATAATCACTTGTCATGTTCGTGTATGCTCTCTATTTGGCTTAAAGCTGCACTGTTCAGCTCGCTCATCCTGTGCCAGTGACACCATGGCTCAGTTGGAGCCAGGTCAGCCGGTGGGGTCAGGCTTTGTCAGGCATAAGTGAGACTCACACACAGGCACGGCTCATTAGTTGTGTTTGCAGGCCCATTAATTTGCCTTTGAGTGAGATCCTCTGCTGGCAGGCCAAGCATAGCACTGCCTTCGGGAAATGTCAACTTCAGAATTAGAAAGGCTTCAGAGACATGTACGGAAGTGCTTTCGAGAGAACGGAAGGGCAAAGAAGAACAAAACAGAAACAAAAGGTAGAGATAACTTGATGCTCTCCTTTGGTTTGAGAACAGCAGAGCGGGTGCTGTGACAAGGCCAGGCGCCGTGTTTTTGAGGAATGAGGCACCTTCATGAAGTGTGACGGTGAATCAGGCAGTGGTTAATGATTTCCTCCGCCAGCTCTTCAGCTCTCATTGTGCTGTCTCTGTCATGCACCTACAGCATTAATAATGATGGAGCCCGGCGCATCTGTACACTCACTGAATATAGTTTGCTGCGTTGTTCATTCTTGGACAGAAAATGCTGCATTCAGGCAAATCTTCATCCTCCTCTCTCTTTCTCCCCCTCTCTCGCTCTCTCTCTCCATTTTTCTCTTTCTCTGTGTGTTTCTGATTGGTGATAATCTACTACTCCATTCTTAAAAGAGGCAATTCCATCATCTATTGTGAAGCTAAAATATCATTACTGTCAGAAGCTTTTCTCTCAATTTTTGACATTTTTTTTTTTTTTACTTTTTTGCATCATTTACAAATATCAGCTGGATTTTATCATCAATGGACCAGTAGAAATGCTCCAAATGATGTCTTACATTGACATACATTAAACTTTTTGGAGATTCAAGGTTTTGTTCCAATAGTGAAGATATACACTGACCACCCACTTCATTTTGCCATCTCCTTGTGCCTACACTCACTGTCCAATTGATGAACTTCACTGACTGTATAGGTCCACTTTGTATTTCTACAATTACAGACTGCAGTCCATCTGTTCCTCTGTATAATTTGCTTTTGGGCTGTTCAGGACTCATACAGGACCACCTAAGAGCGGATATTATTTGGGTGATAGATCATTCCAGCACTGCAGTGACTTTAACGTGGTGGTGGTGTGTTAATGTGTGTTGAAAGACATCATGGGTCTTACATAAGCAGTCATAGTTTTACCCAATTTTTTGCTCTTCCATGTGAGGATGAAGTCACTAAACACTACTACATTTCCATCATGCACACTAGTATATTAAGTAGACGAGTATATTGATGTCAGTGTATTATTATTTTTCTTTTTGTATCACTCTGTAAAGATAATTAGCTAATGTTGAGGATATTAACATGTATGCTAGCGCCATCCCATTTTTGCCCCCGGTCATAAATTAACAGCAGTGTCCTCAGTTCCTCTCTGTTCTCTGTACTATCAAAGTATTCCAGCTTCTATGATCATAGCAAAATCCTCAGATCTTTGTCATATCTGTGCCCTTGTAGTGTGAGTGGGTGTAAGATGTAAGCTGAATGTTTTGGCCACCCACATCAGCTCCAGAACTCAATAAAGGAGTCCTGCAATGTGAACAATTCACTGGCATAGATATCACTGTGGTGCAGTCCAAACCTTCGCTTAGATCTCTTTCTAAAACCAGCACACTAACTTTAAAAACTACTGAAGAGTGATTAAGAAGGAGAAGCAGGTGAGAAGAAGATGAAGGGAAAGTGAAGTATAGTGGAGAGAGGAGATGAGAGAAAGGATGTGGAAGAGTGGTCGAGTGAAGAGGAGAAAAAGAGGTGAGTGTAATTGACAGTGTCAGGTATCTGAGTGATGGATGGTCTGATTAGCTTCCTGGCTGAGACACTCTCACAGATGGCACATTAGTGGTGGCCAGCTGCCCCATACCCACTCATCCGCATTCGCCCTCTCTCATATCAGTCTATCCTCTACCCACTCACCCCAATCGCATCTCTGACCAGCGCTCACCCTCACTTACCCCCACCACTCCGCACTCGCCACAGTCCCTCTGCAATCACTGTTTGATATCCGTCTACATACTTATCTCATAATATTCATCCTCGCTCACTCTCTTATCCACCTCTTAACCACTCACCCGCACACGTTCAGTCTGCATTCACCGTCTCCTAGCCCCTAACTGCTTCCTTCCCTAAAAAAATCAATCTGTCTGCTGAAGAGCACACAGCATGCTGAACATTCTGCAACACCAACTTTCTAACGTTCACATTTGTCTTTAGAATGTCCAGAAAATAGAACTGACAGGCTAAATGAACCACAGTGAATCAGGAGAGAACATTGTACATTACGCCAAAAAACCTAATAACAGCATATCAGACACACAAATCAAACTAGAGATGGCTTATCGGTATTCATGTGTGTATGTTTTTGGCAGATATTAGTAGAAAATGACGGATATCGGAGATAAAAAGAAAGAATCAGATCTCGTGCTGTGACATATCGTGCCTGAAACAGCAACACACTCACATTGTGTAGTGTATTTCTTCTTGCAACGAAGTAAAATGTTTGAGTAGTCTGGAGATGCCATGGGCGGCACGGTGGCTTAGCGGTTAGCATGTTGAAGGGTTGAAGTCCCAATCTGACTGGAGTTTCCTTGTTCTCCTCCTGTCTACGTGGAATTCTACTCTGGTTTCCTCCCACAGTCCAAAAACATGGAGTTTAGGTGAATTGGATACTCTAAAATGACCCTGATGTATGTGTATGAATGTATGCCAAGATATAGTTGGCACTTTATCCTGGGTGATTCCCCTAGTGCTGGATGCAGTCCTTCAGGTGGACAATCGCTTCTGGTTGAAAGTACACTGTGAGTGATTGGCTGCTGCTTCTCGCCGGTGTGTGTGGTTGAGTTCTAAATGTGTAGGATTGTGTTCATTGTGAAGCATCCTTGGGTTTGAGAAATGTACTATATAAGTGTAATGTTCATTCATTCATTCATTATTTTTAAAGAATAACTGTTCAAGGATTATCCAGTACTCATGGTTTCAATATCAGTATTAGAAAAGTTGTCTCTCAATGAGATCTGGACTTAAGTCACTTCTGAAGAATAATTTTACAAATTACAGTCAAGAACAGGGGTCAGCAACCCACAGCTCCAGAGCCACATGTGGCTCTTTCATCCTTATTCTGCAGCTCTGTGTGCCCAGACGTAATTTGGTGGGAGGAACTTTTCTGAAGGTAGTTTTGGTCCCCTGCAGTTTTTGCCATCCAAAAATAATGATATGCGATATTAAATGGCGACAAGTCGTTCACTAGGACCCTTTAGACCACCCACAAGCTTATTGATTGGCTCTGCCATTTCTTGCTAAAGTGTGATTAGCTGTCGCCGCTGTCACTCTATCAAACAGCCTCTGCTGTTTTGCAATTTGGCCAGCAGTCCGTGTTCACCTGTAAGTTGTTAACATGATGGATGTTTGTTCTGTCTGTGTCACGTCGGCTAGATGTATTTTAATATCAGAGTTTTCATATTAAAACATTAATATTAAAATTTGAATTTGTGTCTGGGTGCCTGTGTCTACCAGTCTGTGATAAGCTGTCCATTTACATGACTCTAAGTTTAACTATTATCAAAATAATTCACAATTTCTGCTTATTTTTACTCAAATCTGAGGTATAATTTTATGTGAATGAGGTCTACTGACTATACATTCAAAAAGTGTAAAATTAGTGATAATGAGTTGTACTGAAAAGTAGACTGAAAAGGTGAAACAGAATTGGGTGATAATCTTATGCTACATGCTTTTAACAGTATATTAATATTTAATAAGAATATGTAATAATGTATCATTTTATTAATGACTAATATTTATTTAATTATTCATAATGTTTAATAGTTATTAGTATATTATTAATAGTAACTAGTAATTATTAATAAAATATAAATCATAATATGTCAATATTTATTCATAATTCATAATAATTTATTTTATATTCGAGCACCAAATAAACAATATATACTGTGTTATCTTCATTATAGATGTCATTTGTATTTGCAGCTCCCAGTGTTTTCTTTTTCATGGAAACTGGGTCCAAATGGCTCTGTGAGTGTTAAAGGTTGTCGACCCCTGATGTAGAACATCACAGGTCAGCATTGTTTCGTATGATGTTGTTGAGGAACAATTCAAAGACAAATGGTTCTCAACTCAACCATCACCAAACCAGGACTATAATAAATACTGCCTTACCGTCATATCATAACATGAACACCACTGACATGTTGCTTAAGGCTCCCATACACCTAACAACTTTGAAAAGATTCTGAAAAGACTTTTAACAGACTAAAGTCTGACACCATCTCACATCTACAGACTTTTTAATCACAGTCTAGTCGCAGGCTTGCAGGGTCACTAATTTAAAGACTGCAACTAGATTATTTTGAGATTATTTCCCATCTGCTTTCATTTTACATAGAATTAATGCAATAAACAGCATAATTATTGCAAAATGTGTATTTATTAAAGCTTTCGTTGTATCAAAAATAACTCAACGCACAATAAGACAACGTAGTGCAAAATCAAAATATAGTAACAAGCATTACAGATACAGAGCTATCAGAGCTCAAAATACTGTCAACATAGGATTCACATCCATGCATTTCTGGTCCTGTTTGTCTGCAGGCTCTTCATTTTCTTCAAGTTGTTGGGGAAAACAATAACTTTTAAGATTAAAATTATCATTAAATGGCCCCATTCAGTAGTGTTTAGTTAGCTAGTTAGCTTTAGCATAGCACACTCACCTGGGATTTTGAAGGCTTCACCAATTTGTCCACTTTTTTCCTTTTCATCTCCGTTGTGTAGTAAATGGTAAAACACTCTTGCTCGCTCTATTAGGTTCTCTTTTTTTTCTACAGTCCAGGAGAACCGTAGTTTCCGAGCTCTACCCGCCAGACATTAGTGTATTTACTATTTGCCTTTCTGTAGCCCTCCTATTGGTTCCCAACAGTATTTGCTCGGGTCAACCAGGGTTCAAGTGTTACGACTTGCGATAATATTAAACATGTTTGATTTTATCAGAACGCCTCGACGAGAAAAACTTTCAGTCCTGACCACCTTACACTTAAAACGATCGAGATGACACGACTGCAACTCAACTCTAGCAAGACTCTCGTGATTTTAGCCCGACTTTGAAAATTTGTCTACAACTGTAAAAAGTGTGAAAGTCATTAGGTGTAAGGTAGGCTTTAATAGCTTGCCCCCAACTTCCCAACTTAGGTCTGTGTCTGTAACAAAACATTATGATGACTGCAGGTTGATGGTAGCACGTATTAGCAGTAGTTTTGCATGTTAACTGTACAGTTTAAGTTTGTATGCAAGTGAAGAACTTCTGTTGATAAGGAATAGCTACAAATCTATCTATCATCTATCTATCTATCTATCTATCTATCTATCTATCTATCTATCTATCTATCTATCTATCTATCTATCTATCTATCTATCTATCTATCATATGAGTGACCCAGTCTGCAGTATTAAAATCTGTTTAATGTCTTTAAAGTAAGAAAGAACATAGCTGTGTGATAAGCTAAAGAAGTGTATTCCAGGGAAAAGTCCTACAGGAGCTGGAATGATGGTGTGAATGAGTTCTGTTCTGGGTTAGATAATTTTTCTGACCTTTATATTTGGTCAGACTACTATACACCATGTTCCTAAATTCTTAGCCCACTACACTACAAAGCTCATTCAGCCTTTCTCCATTCTGTCCAGTGGTAAAGTAGCTATCTCAATCTACTTTGTTTACTGTTATTCAATTGAGTATAGCTATTCTCTCTTTTATAATATTTTGACCATTTTTACCTTTATTTTGACGTTTATTTAGTTCTTTGACTTGACTGACATGTTTAAAAATGTAGAAACTTTAACCTTGGAACACGTTCCTTCACACCTCTATTCATTTCTCTTTATGTCTCATTATGTGTGAGATTGAGCTGAGTAAGTATGCATATGTGTACACTGTGTGTGTGTGTATTTGTTTGTTCACGCAGTTTGGACAGGTGTGCTCCCTGTTGCACTGTGCAGGGGATTACGCAGTACGGAGAGCTTGTGCCAAACTCCTACAGCGAGAACACACTGGCAGAGCCACGGGACCTTAATATCATATCATTAATATCAGCTTCCACACACAAGCACACACACACACACACACACACACACACACACACACACACACAAACATACACACATTGATGCTTCGTTCCGCAGGCACTAGTCTGGCTCTAGAGAATACACAGTACTGTAGGCACAGTAAAAGAATAGCAGCGCTATTTCATGCTCTCTGGTACTAACAGTGGCCAGCTGTTCCAATGACTTTGTGCATAAGGCTGAGAGCCTGCAGGATACATGTGTGTGTGTGCTTGTGTGTATGTGTTTTTGACTGTGAGAATGGTTTTGTATTTGCCTCTTTATGGGAACTGAATGTAAAATCTGTAGAAGCACGGACATTTGACAATAGGAATGAAAAAATAAAGCCCTAAAGTGCAAAAAGAATCACACACACACACACACACACACACACACATATATATAATTTTTCCACAGCTCACCTCTAGAATGTGTTAAGTTCAGGGTACAATCTCAGCTTTAGTGTATGTAAATGGCAGAGGAGTGTGTGGGCTCTCCACTGTGCCCTTTACAAATGCCAGGAGGGATGGGAGGAAAGCAGCAAAGCACTGAACCACAGCACACTGTCACAGAAGAGTGTGTTCAGTGTTAAGAAATAGTTTGGCAAAAAATGATTTACATACATTTTGGCTTATCCCAAATGCCGATAAGTCAAGACATATTTAGTGTCTAAAGTTTGCTTCTGAAGTGTTTCACTGGAGCTATGAGGCTAATGTAGCTAACCAATTAGCAGTCCTAAATCAAATAGACCTCATTTTCTCCAACACTGTAAGGCATACATTTATAAAATAGCCGAAAACGGTATTAGGGTAAGGTAAGTGTCCTTTATTACCATTTCATAGACTGCTTACATGGTTGTTTGATGGATACAATGTATAAACCATCACATTTTATAGTCTAATGATGGTAGTACCATGGTAATACAGTGGTAATAGTTCAGTAATACAACTAGCTTTACCATAATAGATACAATGAGTAGTATTAGTTTGGTAAAACTAGTTGGACTACTCTAGTATTACCATTGTAGAAGCACGGTAATACCATCATGGCAATGGTAATTGTATAAATAAATGTGTATTGCACATTTTTGAGTACAGCCTAGTGTTTAGCACTGTTTACTGATTGTCAGTGTTTAGTGTGGCATTAGCAGTGTTCATTGTCCGTGTTTGGCTGTATTCTGTTCTCGTATCCATGAAGTGATGAACCTTTAACATCTACCAGAGGGTAGCAGGTCAGACAGGTGATGCCTTGGATGTGATGTTACCTTCAATATATTAGCTGCTCTGCTGAGGTGGTGGGAGCTAAGTAACACAGCTAAAGAGTTCAGTGAGTAGCCAGTGACTCTGGACTGTGTTGATGACTTTCTAAAGGGCTCTCTGATCCACCGATGAACAGCTAAATACCTGAAATTTGTCCGTACATTTTCCAGTTTGAGAGAACAGTATGATCAGTCCTTTGTCTCCTTTCTTTCTTTCTTCTTTTTTTTCTTTTTGTAAACTCTTTGTGTGGCCTGTTTTCAGAATCTTATGTGATCAGATTTTGGCTTTCTAGATTGGATTTCATCCTAAAATCTGGTTATTTCAAGAGCTATTTTGGGGATTAATTATGGTCCAGAAGATACAATCCAATGGGATACATTTTGGAGAAAGCAGCCCCCAGTTAGGCTGTTCACTCTTTCTGGCCGTACTCTCACAGCAAGACTGTGCCATTTGTGGAGCTGCGGGAGGCCCGTATCTCCTCCTAAGCTTGGATGGCTGGAGAGCCATCTGCTGTGAGGAATTCAGAGACGTCCCAGAGTACGGCAAGCCTCGCTTTACAGCCCCACAATCTTCTTTCTTTTGTTATTCTCTTTCTTTCTCTCTCTCTTTTTCATACCACTCCCACCTCTTACGCCCACTCCCTCCCACATCCTCCACGCACTCTTTTTGTCTGTTTTCTTCCCCTCACACTCCATCTTTTTCTCCTGTCTCTCTTCTTTTCTCTGATAAAGGTAGATAGTGGTAATATGTTCAATCAGGACACCATCATGAGTTGCACTTCAAATTTCTGGATTTTTGCTCTGTTTCATCTCTCAGCAGCCCTAACAGAGGTCATCAGGATGTGTATAATGGTTTATTGAACAGTGCCTTCAAGGATATCACTGATAATATGTGAATTAGGCCATAGAATGTCAGCTTTTTACACCGTTTTACAGTTGCATGTAGTCATCTGCTTGGCATGATTAGTATCTTAACAGTTCTGTATGATTCATAATCATATCCTGTTTTATATTAACTGATCAGATGAGAGGAAGACAGGTTCTTCCTCCTGCTCTTAGAGAGGTTTTTGGTTCTTCTCAGTGTTGTTTATCTCATTCTTTCTGAGATATTGCTTTTGTTTTAGGTCCTGGTTCCTCTCATTTGTTCTTCCTCATGCACCTTCTGATTTTTGTCTTGCTTTGCTCATTAGTTTCTCGTCATGCACACAGGGGCTTTTCCCTGACACTGTTGCTCTCAGATTGCTCATTAATGCTCTGAATCTGCACTCCTCCACTGGGACAAAGTTAAAAAATGATTATTTTTAATAGAATTAAATGATCGTCCCTTTATAAGCTGCATATATTTACCAGCAGATATGGCATATGGCACATTTGCACATAGAGAACCCATTACATGCTTTTATTCTTCAACTTTCAATTTACTCTGCTCAGTTTAAATTCCTAGAGCAGAATGTTCATTGTTTATTTAGCCTTAAAACTGTAGCCTGAGGACTGGAGATTTGG
>BRDA01083169.1:4076-17404 GCA_036984385.1 Crenuchus spilurus | reverse complement strand
CTAATAATGATTAGTTATTAGTATATTGTTAATAGTAACTAGTAACGATTAATGAAATATTAATAAATATTTTTAAATACTGTATTAATATTTGTAAAAAAAAAATATATATATATATACTTGTTGTTAAGTGGGGGATGTTTAGATGAGACATTATTTATTTAATTGTGCTATTCATTAATTACAGGAAATGTTAACTTAAGCATTCTGAATAAAATTATCATGTTATTGGAGTTTTTGTTGTTGACTTTTACTGAAAAGCATTTTTAATAAACCAACTGTAAATATCATGCTATTGTAGGTTTACGTGGGCATATGTTAAGTGAGTGCAAGCCCCCCCCATCCCGCTCCAAGGTGTCCTGGTTTTCCCAAATGAAAATTTGGTCACCCTAAACTAGGGTAAACAGTGAAGCTTGTTGTAAAGCTAGCATTAGCTTAGCTAACAACAGGTTAAATTACGCTTTTCTGTCAGTACAGCACAAGTCATTTCACTTCACTCACTCAGTTTTGAGTCTTTATCTAAAACTGGTCCGTAGAGGATGAATGAGCTGAACTGAATCCTGTTTGTTTTTATTGTATGTGGTAAATCTGTAAGAGTTAGCCATTAGCTAACTAGCATTAAACTTTACGCTGTGATTTTTGTAATGGTAGGGAATTGTCCATAATTTACTCAGTGCTTTCTAATATGTTATGTAATGTTATCTTAACTTCTGACCATCGTGCTGTCAATATTCATGTCTAACTGTGAAAGTGTGTGTGTGTGTGTGTGTGTGTGTAGACCCTAAAGGAAGCCAGTGAGAATGCACGTAAAGACTTCCACCGTGAAGCCGAGCTGCTGACCAACCTCCAACACGAACACATCGTCACCTTCTATGGAGTATGTGTGGAGAGTGACCCCCTTATCATGGTGTTTGAGTACATGAAGCACGGAGACCTCAACAAGTTCCTGAGGTGTGTGTGTGTGTGTGTGTGTTTGGGGCTTGGGAGAACTGAGACTGTGTTCTAATGTGTCTTTGTACCTTCCATGACTTGTTAAATGAGAGTTACTTTTTCTTTCTCTCTCTCTCTTTCTCTCTCTCTCTCTCTCTCTCTCTCTCTCTCTCTCTCTCTCTCTCTCTCTCTCTCTCTGTGTATATATATATATTAGTCTTTCTCTCTCGCTGTTTCTGTTGCTTTCTATCTGTTTCTAATTCTGTCTCTCTCCTACTTTCTCTCTGTCGGTTTGTCTCTCTGTGACTCACACAATCTCTCTCTCTGTAGGGCTCATGGTCCTGATGCGGTGCTGATGACTGATGGTCAGGTTAAACAGCAGGCTGAATTGACTCAGTCTCAGATGCTGCACATTGCTCAGCAGATAGCAGCAGGTATGGTGTATCTGGCCTCGCAGCACTTTGTGCACAGAGACCTGGCCACGAGGAACTGCCTGGTTGGTGAGAACCTGCTGGTGAAGATCGGAGACTTTGGCATGTCGCGAGATGTCTACAGCACGGATTACTATCGGGTGAGAGATCTCTTCTCACTGCACCATTTGTCTGACCCTCTCTCTCTTTGTCTCTGTTCAGTATGGCCTCCTAATCAATTCAGTTCAAGCTTTATTGATGTGATTGTATCAAAGTACCAAAGCACAGTTTAGCTGGACATATTCAGCTATAGTAACAGCCAAGCCCAGGCCTCCCCTCAATTCACAACCCATGCAAGACAGTAGAAACTGTCCTGTGTGTCAGAGGTGTTACCTAATAAGACAGTGACAGTGTGAAGTGAGTCACCACCTCTATTCCAACTGTGCTGAAACATCACTGGGCTGCCAACACGCTCCGAGGATTCCCATCTACGATGGATCGGCTAACAGACACCTAAGCCTGCGAACATTGCATATTTGTAGTGATGGGGAGGGAGCGCCATCGACCCACCCTGACAGAGCATGGCTGATTTTGCTCTCTCAGGGCTACTGATGGAAAAGCAGCATGACCAGGATTCAAACTTGCGATCCTCTGAACATAGTGTCAGCGTCTTAGTCCACTGAGCCTGAGCATGTGTTTAAACATCATTAACTAACATTAGAGTCCACTGTGTGCAGTTTTTTTAGTACAGGGGTTTTATATACACGTCACTGTTGATTGGGTAACACCTCTGACATTGACAGAATGGCCTTCTCAGCTAACATAGCTGTAGTGCGTCTGCAACACAACACAGTGTTCAATACAGCAGTTTTTCTACATATTGTTGGGGCTGATATTGTACTACTGCACAGTGGACAACTGTAGTTTTCTAACATCTCTCTGAAAGAGCTTGTTTCTCAGCTCATTTTTGGAGTTAGAATAACAACAAAATGCCATCTGAAGTTGTGCTCCAAGGCCAGGACTAGAAATCACTGGCCCAGGTGAACTATGGAAGGCAGCTATGTTAATACCTAATCATGATGAAGGAGACCAGAAACCTAAGAATTTGAAGCTTTTTGACCTTCAATTCTTGCTGAGCTCATATCTTTAGGTTTTAAGCACACGGAAGGAAACCACAGAAGCTATAGGCTTTATGCAGAGAACGGTGCTTCGGAACATAAGATCCAGACGCACTGAAAATAAGTCGAGATCAATATGCCCTCCATATTCCTTTCCCCACATTTATTGAGCAGGCTGAGCCGGCTGGAAGAGCATCCTGACTGTACCTGTTTAACACTGTGATGTCAGCATGAGTGTGTGTGTGTGTGTGTATGGTGGGGTCCCACATTCAATGTCAGTAAGTTTCTCAGATTTAGGGGGGTGGGGGTGGACATGGGAACAGGAAAGGGGGGGGTTTTCCATGGCAACAGAGAGGGAAAAGGACAAGAGCGCCAGGGCCGACAGACAGAAACTGAAAAAGTCATTAAAGAACTGTGATTAGCATTCACCTCCCCATCCGCCATCCACAGAGCACAGAGAGAGAGAGAGAGAGAGAGAGATGTAGAGACGTGGAGGCACTAGAAAGGGAATAGAGGGAAAGCGAGAAGAGAGCGAAAGGGATAAACAAGTGGGAGGAATGAAGATGGAGGAAAAACAAAAGGGAGCATAAAAACAGCACTTGCAACTGTATAGTGTTACTTGCATTAGTTACAGTCCTCCATAGTCCACAGTTCAATAACAAACATCATTTAAAGGGGCCATGTGAAGGAAATATGACACTTCCTTGCTTTTCTGGATGTTCTGTGTAAACATTACTAAAGTTAAAACATACTGCTGTGTAAGACATTTAAGCTACTACTTTGTCCTGTTTGAAATCATTGTGCACAGTAAGTCTGCCAGTGTTAAATCAACACTATTAGAGTTAAATTAACACTGAGGGTGTTACATTTTGACACCCTCAGTGTTAATTTAGCTCCAATAGTGTTGATTTAACACTGGCAGATTTACTGTGTGGTTGTGATGTCACAGCCCTGAAGACATTTACACATGAGCTGTATAATAAATTCAGCCTGCAGCCATTTAGGCCAAGTTGTAGCGGTTTGGGAGTGCAGTTCCTGAAGGCAGTGTAATTTTACTTGTGGACACTGTGGGAAAACGTACTGTTCCTGAGTGTTTTGACGCAAATGATCAACAGCAGTGTATTGTACATCCTTCTGTTTGAGTTAATGAAATGTTCTAGTAGTCTGAGATTCTGGAATTGAGCTATAAGCCATACTGCTCAACAGTGAAATAAACAGGCTTTACATGTAATAAACATAAAATTTTGAATCAGATTATCAACACAAATAACTTAAAAAAAAAATTAAGCAGTGCTTTATTGTGAAGTGTGCACAAGGAATTATATATTGTGATTTTTTAAAACTAATTTAAAAAAGGAACACAGCTAAGTTTGCTAATGCTAATGTTAGCAGTGCACGCTTATGCTAGCTGTTTACGTTGGAGTTGAAGATTGCAACACTGCTAGTGCTTGGGTGTTTAAAAAGTACAAAATGAACAGTGTCACCAATATTTAAATTGCTAATTAAAAATCAATAATGCGATTGTGTGAATTGATACAGTATCACAAAACAGTGATACTTAAGAGGAGAAATATTGTCTTACACCCATTTTTGAAGGATAATCCAAGATGTCCAATCAGATCATTTACTGTGAGGAAAAAAAGTATTTGAACACCCTGCGAATTTGCAAAATTTTTGGATGGAGCTCAAACTCTGTGTTTCTCAGCGACAGCCCAGAAACCTGACTGATCTGGAGAAGATCTGTGTGGAGGAATGGGCCACAATCCCTGCTGCAGTGTGTGCAAACCTGGTGAAAAACTACAGGAAACGTTTGACCTCTGTAAAGCTAACTGTACCAAATATTAACATTGATTTTCACAGGTGTTCAAATACTTATTTGCAGCAGTAACACACAAATAAATTATTAAAAAATCATACATTGTGATTTCCGGATTTTTTCTTTTAGATTATGGCTCTCACAGTGGACATGCAGCTAACTTGAAAATTTCAGACCCCTCCATGATTTCTAAGTGTGAGAACTTGCAAATTTGCAGGGTGTTCAAATACTTATTTTCCTCACTGTATATATTCATTCATTCATTCATTATCACACCCGCTTAATCCTTATCAGGGTCACGGTTAGTCCCCTACCCCCTCACTGGGCACAGGGCAGGGCATTTCCACTGTATATATATCTGTCTTAAACACACAGTAACAGTGATATTCAGCATTTTACTTACTTAAGTTGACATATTTGAGTGAAACAGGGCATTGGTGCAGGAAGTGATTGCGGGTGGGCCTGATTTCCTTTAACAAGGATTTGTTTGGCTAGTTTGTGTTCTCGCAAGCTGGCACTGTATTTTTGTTCTGGCTTGGTAAATCCATGGTCACACTGTGTTTTTGCATTTTGCATCACCACCCAAAATGGGTGTGGCTACAAGCAGGGCCAGAAATCAACAGTATAAACATTTTGGTTTGGCAATTTTACATCTGAAGAGTACTAGTATTGCTGACAGCACTTTGCACCCACCACTGCACCTGCACGGCCTGTCTTCTCTCCTCACTCATCTGTCATACATACATACGAGGGGGTCTGGCTTCAGGCTCCATCTACCAAGCCACTCAGAAATCCAGCCCAAATTCTCGAGCTTCCCCTCCCATCTCTCACATACCTTCATCATTATATGGTTCATTCCTAGCAAATAAAAGATTACAAAGAAGTGATCTTTTTGTCTTAAATTGGTGTTCTTTAGTTGTGGATTGTGAGGGGAAAATAAGGGTATGGCTCTTTAAATCAGCAGAAAACGAGGGTTAGATAACTTGTTCAGAGTGACGCCTTGTCTTTGTTGAAGTTCAGGCATTTCTGAAGGCTGGTCACATGACCACACACTCAAACTCATGAGTCAAGAGCAGAATCCGGCCTCTTCTGTGATTGTAATGCAAGTCAGAAGAGTGAGAGTGTGTGAATGTGTGTGTGTGTGTGTGTGTGTGCGTGTGTGCTTGTGTGTATGTGTGTGTTACGGCCTCAGGCGCCGAATTGATTAGCCCTATAGAACATCAGTTTCCATAGAAACAGCTGCTGTGAAAAGCCAGCGGCTGAGGGGCGGAGTCTCGTTGTGAAAGGCGGTTGTGTAATACAGGAATCTGGCTCTGAATGGCATTTTTATGGAGCCCTGTAGACCACTGTCACTGACCTTATGAAACTTCATAGATCTCTGTAAGTGAGTTTATAAAGCTTTATAAAACACCACTACTGACACAATGGATCTCCATAAACCTGTATTACTGGCTCTGCGGAGAATTATGAGTCTACTGTGTCGCAGCTCTTTTGCAACATCCAGCATGCATGATATCAGGCCTCATAAACCTCATGAAGCTTTAAAAGCTGAGCACTGCATTCATAAATGCAGGACATGCATGCTCAAGGACACAAGTGCTGAGTCTGCATAGTCATTATGTTAGCTGATAACTGGCTAGGCTAAAACAGGCTCTCTTCATGCCATAAATCACAAATAGATCCTTTACTTGGCTTACAAATGCACTCTTTTTATTAGTGTTTTATTAGGGATGCACCGATATGGACGTTCCAGGCTAACACTGATATTCTTCACATTATTTTTCATGTACATGTCTTCTGATACTGATACAAAACCAATTTGGAGCTAAAACTATTGGCATTATGGATAAAAGCTAGACAAATTCAAACGACTTGTATACAATATATGCACAAAAGTACTGGGACAAAAGTATTGGGACACCTGCTGATTCATTGTTTCTTTAAAAGTAGAAGTGTGAATCTTCACTGATCTCACAATTTGTTTCGATTACGATTATCATGTCAATGATTTGATTCGATACATCATGATGCGGGACATTAATTTTCTATATTATTTCATTTGGTTGTCAGGCTTTGCACACCGCATTTGTAGAGCTGGGAGATATGGCCAAAAATGTTATCACGATAAATGTTTCTATACTGATCAATATTGATAATTATCACAATAAATTTTCTAACACTGTCAGTTTTGAAAAAAACATAAAAAACAGAATAAAAACAGACTAAATACATGAAATTTAATATATTAAAATGTTTATTGCCAGAACATAATATACAGGAACACAGAATGCAAATTACTCAAATACAGAGTTAAAGATTTCACTGGAACTAAACTTAGTAAATTTGCATTTTGATTCCCCTGCCCAGAAGAGGTAAAAATGTCTAACAATTTTTATAAATAACAAAATATACTACTGTGTTACGTGTCCTGCAAAGAAGTAGAAAATATAATAATGTAACACAATAAATTATTAACAATATAAAAACATATTCCTACTGCAAAGTTTTAAACCTTTAGAACTGTTAATGTACTGTAATGAACATATTAGAAAGCCTTTGACCTCTGACGTATTTCCTGTTGTGAGAAACGTGAGAGGCCAGCACAGACAGATGCACATGCACAGGCACAGCACAGACAGTATCACACTAACTCACTGTCAAGCTGCTTAGACGTGAAATGGAAACAAACGTTAATGCTTATCAGTGTTATTGTGCTTTCCAGTCAGCTCATAGAATCACAGTGTTCATAATTTGGCTTTTAAAACATTTGGTGCGTTTTTAATCTCAACCTCGCGACCTATCTTCACCATTTTTGCTATTACGTATGCAATGAATGACATCATGTTGTAAGCGATTATGGTCTGTAACTGCATCGATGCTGAAATGCCCACGCCCGCATCTCGATGCATCGATTATATGATTAATTTCAACACCTCTAATTAAAAGGCTATCCTGCTTTTGTTTAACTGTCTCTACTGTCCAGAGAAGATTTCCTACTAGATTGCTGAGCATTGTTGTGAGGATTTATTGCATTCAGCAACAAGAGTATTAGTGAGGTCAAAATGTTGGATGATCACCACCTCACCTCATCCCCAACTCATTTCAGAAGTACTGGATGGAGCAGATAACACAGTTCCACTACAAAGCTCAATACCACCCCTCTAGCCCAAGCCGGGCATTAGGCACAGTGCCAGTCTGCTCCAGCAGTCCTATTCTATTGGCAGTGCTCTAGTCTACAGGGACCAGACAAGCTGTGTGTGCATTTGTACATCTGTGTCAGCAATCATTAGAAGGGCTGTCTACAAACATTTGGACACATAGTGTATATTGCTATGGGGTTACAGTACAGTGGTCATCAAATGTTCTGATCATATCTGGTGCAATGAATACATTATACATAATACATCATCTGTATAACACTCATCACATTATTAAGACACATTATGTCTACCAATACTGGTATGATTCCAATGTTGTTGTGCATCCCCAATTCCTACCATATAGTACAAAGTCATACCAGAATATTATGACCACCCCTGGCTTAGAATGAGCTCAGTGCAGGATGTCACATGTATGGTGATTCCTGACACTTTCCTTGTTGCTTCTGTGTTCATTATAGAGGTTAACTGGTCCACTGTGGTGTGTTGATTGCTGTGTAGCACTCACCAGAGTCGTCATTCTCCTCTGGCGTCAATGGAGAACCACTGTAATGCCATTGGGAGACACTCAGTGTACAAGGAGTCTATTCTCAGTACATCTTCACTACAGCATCTCTAGAACATCCCACAAAGTTAGAGGTTTATGAGATGTTACCACCCTTCACCTGGTACCGTATTATCATGCCCTTCTGGACATCAGTCACATCACATCCTTTACCCATGATGATGGTTTTATACTCTGCTACAAGTGATGTATTTATACATACAGCAAACCCTGTCACGTGACATCTCAGGCCAAGTTCATATAGCTCATCTGTTGAAGTTATTCTCTAACCCTTCACCAGTGTTCAGTTTCTGACCGCAGAGTTGATCTGGTCTAAACGTTAATTGGGTGGTGGACCACTCTTATGTCTAGCAGGGACATGAGTTTGAAAATTCTGCCACTCAAATAATATTTGGACTTGATTGGCCCAAACATATGGGTTACACTCTGGGTTATGGGTTCAATTTAAGGCCTTAAAAAGTCTTAAAACAGTCAGATATACATCCAAGGTCTTGAATTAAATTTATTAAAGTCTTACATTTTTACTTTTAATACCAGAGAAGCGTGGTCTAATCGGAAGTTAGTTTTGCTAACTTCTGCTAACATCTACTAAATGCCTCAGTGTAAATGTAGTTCTCTTCTGTGTTTCTGGGGGGGCTACCAATGTGGGAACTACAAATCCCATGATAACTGCATGATAACGTCCGTGAATACACTGTTGGCAAATTTTGTTGCAATATTTAGCGAGTTATCAGACTTTTTTTCCAAAAAAGCGACTAGCAACAAATTTAGCGACTTTTCCCGGTGTTATTGGATGTGGCGTTATGTTTGTGCCACAATTCTGAGGGCGCGCGGATGTGTTGAGCGAGCAAGAAGATTTTTGCACGCACGTGAACTCAATATTGTGTACAAATCTCTCCTGCGTCCTCAATCTCTCTCTTTCTGGCTAATTGAGAATGACATAAAGAAGGAAGTCAAATGCCCAGAGAAGGGCATACAACGACAAGCTTGCACAACTCAAAACCCTTGAAACTGAGATTGGTGATAAAAGAAGAACTTGGACATATGTAGGGCGAGGTTGTATTTAGACATGCTAGTGTTGTGTTGATAAGGTTACTTGTGTTGAGAATGTAACGATTTTGATTATCTGTTCTAATATTGAATGAAATTAATCATTTTCTATAACTAAATTAATAAAAATAAAATGTTTTGAGAATATTTGGGATCATTAGAATGTTTCTGGCAATTTGTCATGTTGGTCTTAAATTTAACTCACTGAAACCTGCAAGAACCCTGTTTATACAGTGATACTAGCTTTAAATAGTAGCATGAGCATCACACTGATCACTCTTTGGTAAACTGGGACACCTGCTCATTGTTTGTTTCTTGAAAATCAAGGGTATTAAAAAGAGTTTATACTATTTTTGTTGGAGTATCTGTCTCTAATGTCCAGGGAAGTCTAGATGTTGGAGCATTGCTGTGAGGATTTGACTGCGTTCAGCTTCGAGTGAGTTAGTGAGGTCAGAATGTTGAATGTTCACCACAACCAACTCATCCCAAAAATACTGGATGGAGCTCCATCATTCCAGAAAATACAGCTCCACTGCTCCACAGCTCAATGCCGGGTGTGCTTTAAACCCTCTAGCCCATGCCTGGACATGATAGACCACTTAGTCTGAAAGGGCCCAAACATATGGGTTACAGTCTGTGCATTATACAGTGAACCTAAGTTTCCCAAAGCACAGATTCTTCTTAAATGGTAGAGTGAGCATCACACTGAGCACTCTTGCCTATCAATGTTATGTTGGTTTTGGGAAACTCTGCCTTATCCAGTCAATATACCTTTTGCAGTGCTTTACAAAATGTCCATGTTAGCCTGTAATGTTATGGAGGTCTATAAAATTTATCAGCATACAACATTAAAAGCCTTGGCAGCTATCTTTATGAGTCTATGTGTTATACAGAGACAGAGAGTACTCAGTAGTAGTCTGCTTTCTGGAGATTCTCCCAATTCAATTGAACTTGTAGCCACCGTGGGACGAGAGAAGAAGCCTAAAAGCTTTGGTCCTTAATATTTAATGAGTTCAGTATGTTAAAACAATTAATATGAGGCTAATCCACATACTGCACTACAAATACAAAATTAATATTTCAGTGGCCGCGCATTATGGAAAAGCTAGTAAATGAAGCGATGGGGTTTGGGGTTGAGCCTTAGGTCAGTCCAATTCCCTTGAAGCCTACAGTGATGTTTGCTGTATTACTTCAGCTCCAGCTTTGTGAATACAATGGAATTTTATCTTCAAAGTCTTATTGGTTCAGGCTGTGTTTTCTTTGAGAAATACAAAGAAATAACTGGAAATGACTTCAAAACAAAGAGTTTATTCATTGGACGGTGTTTGGTGTTTCTTCATACTACAGTAAAGCTCCTGAATGGTGAAAGCAAAGATGTTTATCACAGATGTGTGAACAGTTTTGTCATTAAAACTGGCAAAATGTCACTTTTGCTAACTGCCAGTGTACCACTTTAGCTCTGCAGACTACTATTAGACAGTCCTATAGCTTAAGAATAGCTCCATTTTTTCATTACATTCCATGTAGTTACACAACTGTAAGCTTTGGGATGTGGTAGGTCTTGCAGCTTCACCCTCCTAGGAGAGTCCTAGCAGATGGGTGGGTTGATTGGCTGTTACTACACTCGGTGGGAAAAATTGTCTCTGACTCTAGGAGGGTGAAGACTAGCACAGGTCTCCTCCATGTGAAGTCAGCCATTGTCTCTTTTCTAATTGCTCCTGATACATCACTACTGAGCAGCCAACACACTCGGAGGAAAGTGCAGGATCGCCAGCTCTGATACATCAGCTAACAGACACCTGAGTCAGCAGACATTACTTAGTAGTGATGAGGAGAGAGAGCGACATCTACCTGCCAATGACAAGCAATATGGACCTGGATTCAAACTCATGATCCTTTGATTATAGTGTCGGCATCTTAGTCCTCTGAGCCACTCAGAGTCCCAAAGATTTTAAAGGTTTAAAATCGATTTTTAAGACCACTGACATTATGTGTATATATATATATATATATATATATATACTGAAATCCTTTGGCCTTGCCCAAATTTGGAAGAATCAGCTTCGCAATCCAAGATGGAACTGTTCATTCAATAGGCATTCACTAATAACAGTTAACTTTTTCATATTCGGTAGTTACAATTTTCTGTTTAATACGGGTTTATGTGGCCACATTCACAGGCAGCTAATAATCAAATCCTGTAATAATCTATTAACTCATTAGGCTTGGCTAATTCTGGCCTATTCAACTACAGCCTCTTTCCAACTGGTGGGTAAACATGTAAATAAGCCATTAAATACAATAATAATTGCCTGTATTGGTCATTGGGCATTTTAAACCCTTAATGGCTACAAGTCAGTTCAGGCTACCAATACAGACTCCAGTAGCTTAAGGTTAACTAAATTTTTCCATTACACAGAATTGTAAGCCTTGGAATGGAATACGTGTGGGAGTGTAATTTTTTGGACCAATGTATTTTCAAGTGACTTGAATATGTATTTATTCAGTATTTGTTCAATAATTCTGACGTTTCTTTCATCTTTTGCTTTTGCTGTGTAAAGGTTGGCGGTCACACCATGTTGCCGATTCGTTGGATGCCCCCAGAAAGCATCATGTACAGGAAGTTCACTACCGAGAGTGATGTCTGGAGTCTGGGAGTGGTGCTCTGGGAAATATTCACCTACGGGAAACAGCCCTGGTATCAGCTCTCCAACAATGAGGTATACACATGCACATGTACACTTACTGGATCTCTATGCAGGATCATTTCTGAGTGCTGCCTTTATGGTGTACAGAAAAGTTATTTTTGGGTTATTTTCACCCAAAATATGCCTCAAGCTGCTCAAGCAGTCTGATTCCTTCCTTACTACCAATCCAGTAGTAAACGTTACTTTTACAGAACATTCACTCATAATAGGAGAATGTGAGTACACCCCTCACATTTCTGCAGATATTTAAGTATCTTTTCATGGGACAGCACTGACAAAATGACACTTTGACACAATGAAAAGTCGTCTGTGTGCAGGTTATATAACAGTGTACATTTATTCTTCCCTCAAAATAACTCAACATACAGCCATTAATGTCTAAACCACCAGCAACAAAAGTGAGTACACCCCTTAGTGAAAGTTCCTGAAGTGTCAATATTTTGTGTGGCCACCATTATTTTCTTGAACTGCCTTAACTCTCCTGGGCATGGAGTTTACCAGAGCTTCACAGGTTGCCACTGGAATGCTTTTCCACTCATTCCATGACGACATCACAGATCTGGCGGATATTCAAGACTTTGTGCTCCTCCACCTTCCGCTTGAGGATGCCCCAAAGATGTTCTGTTGGGTTTAGGTCTGGAGACATGCTTGGCCAGTCCATCACCTTTACCCTCAGCCTCTTCAATAAAGCAGTGGTCGTCTTAGAGGTGTGTTTGGGGTCATTATCATGCTGGAACATTGCCCTGCAACCCAGTTTCTGGAGGAGGGGATCATGCTCTGCTTCATTATTTCACAGTACATATTGGAGTTCAACTCCCCAACACCTGCTGCACTAATGCAGCCCCAGACCATGGCATTCCCACCACCATGCTTGACTGTAGGCATGACACACTTATCTTTGTACTCCTCACCTGATTGCTGCCACACATGCTTGAGAACATCTGAACCAAACAAATTAATCTTGGTCTCATCAGACCATAGGACATGGTTCCAGTAATCAATGTCCTTTGTTGACATGTCTTCAGCAAACTGTTTGCTGGATTTCTTGTGTATAGACTTCAGAAGAGGCTTCCTTCTGGGGTGACAGCCATGCAGACCAATTTGATGTAGTGTGCAGCGTATGGTCTGAGCGCTTACAGGCTGACCCCCTACTTCTTCAACCTCTGAAGCAATGCTGACAGCACTCCTGCATCTATCTTTCAAACACAGCATTTGCATGTGACGCTGAGCACGTGCACTCAGCTTCTTTGGACGACCAACACAAGGTCTGTTCTGAGTGGACCCTGCTCTTTTAAAACGCTGGATGATCTTGGCCACTGTGCTGCAGCATGTTGGATCTTTCAGTGACCAGTATGAGAGAGTGTGAGAGCTGTACTACAAAACTGAACACACCTGCTCCCTATGCACACCTGAGACTTAGTAACACTAACGAGTCACATGACATTTTGGAGGGAAAATGACTAGCAGTGCTCAGTTTTGACATTTAGGGGTGTAGTCTCTTAGGGGTGTACTCACTTTTGTTGCCGGTGGTTTAGACATTAATGGCTGTATGTTGAGTTATTTTGAGGGAAGA